>OX578133.1:88008500-88163500 GCA_951213105.1 Amaurobius ferox
CTATCGGAAATATCGAAGAACGATCTTTATAACGAGTTTTAAACCTAATCCGTAAGAAAAAATTTCATATTTAAGAAAAATGAAAATTCATCAAAATATGCGTAATTTATGCAAATTTATTTTTACTTTTGCTCATCTGTGAATTAAAGATTCATACGATTCTAATTTTTGGCATGCAGATAAAGTGATATCTTTGTAGTCTAATAGTTTTTCGAATTACTCTATTTCTGAATTTTTTTATAAATGTTTAAGTGGGTCTGTAAAGGTTGCAATTTTCAATGCGGTTGCGATAAGAAATAAGTTACGGTTTCTTGATGTCATATTTAAAGCCACATGAGAATTGGGAGTCAGATTGAATAATTACAATCTGACTCCCAATACACTTGTCAACCTTTCTGTTATGGACTTCTTCCAAATCGTGGAGTCCCTACTTATCACCTCACAATTGGCACAACTGAAAAGAAAAATGATGCTATACCAGAGGTCTTCAGAGCCTATTCCTTGGAGACCATCGCCACTAACTACCCAAAAGATGACTGGCTCCATATTTATACTGGTGGTTCTGCAATGGAGGATGCAGTTGGAGCTGGCCTTTTTTGTGAGTTTTTTTTTTTTGAGGAATCTTATGCTGTAGGATTAGGTGCCACAAATTTCGATGCTGAGATTGAGGCCATAAAGGGGGACATTCTAACCTTCCAAATATGTGTGCACCACTTAGGAAAGTTGTTTTCTTTGTGGACTCACAATCTGCAATTTTGGCTATTGTCTCACATGTAGTAGGTTAATCACACCATATGGAAGAGACAAAGTTGTTTTTTAGCTAGACAATTTGTCTGGCTGGGGAGTCGTTCTTCAATGGATTCCGAGTCACTGCAATATCCCTGGAAATGAAAAAGCTGACTTCCTGGCAAAGAATGGATGCAAGCTACATCAGCCTCTTTTTACATTGTCTTACAAACGGATTTGTGGAACTATTGAAAACAGATTGTAAAAGTCCCTCCGTGACAATTAAGTTGAAGCTGCGACGGGTATTTGGGATTCTTTGTTGCATTCTCAGGTCCCTATAGGCCTTCCTCGCTCTGTCTTCACTGCAAATTTTAGACTTTTAACTGGACATGACTTTCTTCAAGGACACCTCTATCGTATTGGCGTGGTTGATTTGCCTGACTGTGTTCTTTGTTCTACTGACGCCATTATGATTTTAATCATCTGACAAGCTGTCCTGCGCTTTCTTTTATGAATTGTTCTCTTCTTGACAACTTTTATGACAAGGCTGGTTATTATTGGGCTGCCAGAGCGTTCATGGCCGATATGGCCTCCGCCCCGACGTAGGATAAAAAAAAAATATTTAAAGCCACATCGGTTGCTACTGGTTTCAGGAAAATTCTTCATTTTCGGAAGTCGTGACGTCACATCAAAGTTTTTTATTTTTGTTGTAAACGGGCTTATTGTAAAAACATTCGTTGGTTTTTGAAAATTCGCTGTTAGTTCCGGTGCAATTTTAATCAGAGATTTGCATTTTAAATCTCGAGCAAGGTCTGGTATTTGGTTATAGTTTGGTATATAAAATGTTATATATGAAATGAATATAATTTAAAATTATGTAGAATATAATGTATTACTCTAGCATGACTAATTTTGTTTAAGCAAGCCAATTAATCAAATATTTTACAAATTCTTAAACGGGGTAATATTTCAAGAATCAAACTTTCAAATTTTTATCATAGTAGAGTGAAAATACATTTGATATCTCACGCCAAACCAAATATATATAAATAACATTGAAAGTCTGTCTGCGGTGTGTTTGTTTGTCTCATCATCATCACGGGAGAACGGCTGCATCGAATATCGAATTCCTTGAAGTTTTGTCGGTAGCCTTGGAATAGCCTGCTTGAAATGTTGTCTATGTTTCGAGTTTCTAGGACTAGGGGCTTTTTGAGATATTAATGGGAAACGAACCTTCCATGGAAATAGCATTACGCAGACGATAATTTTTCAGCAAATATTTTTGAAGAGAAATATATTATGTTGCTCAGCAATATAATTAAATCCAATGTGCGAATTCCTATACAGTGGACGATTTTTATTAACACTTTACAACAAAGTTGAAAAGTGTTTATGACGTTGTTCATTCTGTCTGTCTGTCAGTCTGTTAGCACGATAACTGCCGTAAAAATGACTTAATCAAAATGAAATTTTAGTATGTTGTTCAGACGGTTTGTAGGACCTAGGGGAATATAAATGAATAATATCACCCAATTAGTTTTGGATTGAACCCGGGTTGAAAAAATGAAATACATTGAGCCCTATGGGACCTAATTTTTCAAACATTTTTTAAGCGGATTTAAAATTCACAAATTGCTTCGAAAATTTTAGGTAATATTCAAATTGTTCCATAAAATATATAAAAAAGAATTCAGTGAAATATATTCAGTAGTTTTTTAAATAAAACTTAAAATAATAATAACACCTCTTATATGAAGCGATCACGTGACCATGATATGAAAAGATCACGTGACCCACTTAAAAATGATATATGGCATCCATCTTGTCTCAAAATCCTGATTTTTAAAGTTCTTTTTAATTCATATTGAGTGTTGTATCCTTCCTAAAACCACTTAGTTTTTGTTTTAATTCTGTGCATCTACATACTGAAACACGCAATTACAATATATTTGAGTTTAAATGCTCATCCAAATTTGATAATTTCTACAACGAAGTCCATTTTTCACCTATGTAAAATGTAAACAGCAAAATATGTAGAATGAGTTGTATTAGAATTGCTGTATTTCTTTAACACAAAATCATTTAGTTCATGGAGTCTGCATAGCTGATATGAATTCATTGATTTTACAAAGAGAAGGACGATTTCTTTCGATGAAGTTTTGCGCATAGAGTTTAATTACTTGTAGCTCCATTGTCTTAATTTTTAAATAAAATAAATTATTATAGTATTGGGATGAATGACATGAATGGGAAATTATTTATGAACGAAATGCTGCTTTTATAGAGAGAGCCAGGCGTGTTATTTTTTCTATGACGTCATTTGAATGAATTTCAGTTGTTTTCGATGAAGTTTTCAAATATAATAAATTATTGTAGTATTATGATAATTCTAAAATTATTACTGAGGAATGTATCACATTTTAGAGATGTTTAAACCAGGCAATTTATATTTCAATGCCGTCATTTGAATGAAGTTCATTTTTTTCGATGAAGGTTTAAGTTTTCAAATATAATAAATTAATGTAGTATTGTGATAAGTTTTAAAATATTACCGAGGAATGTATTGCATTTTCGACATGTCTAAATAAAATTGCATTGAAGTTGGCAAGTGTTTCATAATCAATGCTTTCAGCATGATTGATCTTTTTTGTTAAATATTTTCCAGTATAAATGATAAAGGTATGTATATAAAAATAAATTTTATTGGAATTGCATTTTTGGTTGTATTATATCAATTATGGCCTTTGGGTTTAAAGATTAGGGGAGTTATCGATATTTTCAATTTTTTACATGATCTGTTTTACTTTGGATAATATTTTTAAAACTCATATGTTGTGTTTAGTCAATTAACTTATATATTGTGTTTAGCCAGTTGTTGAAACGCAATAAGAGTAGTATAGATATACTTTCTAATAACATTGCACACAGACGAAAAGAATATCTTTTCTTATACCGGGTGATTCAAAAGTTCGGAGCAAAAGTAAAACGCTATAAAAATATATATATGTGTCGGAGAGACATGCGGTTTGCAGATTAATATTCACCGTGGTGGGGGATTTTGTGTGGCATGAAAAAAAAATAGTTCAAACTCTCGACACTCGGGGACCTGCGGCAGACAAAGCCATGGAGATGACTTATGCATGGAGGTGATTGCACACATGACTGGCCTGCGAGATCCCCAGACCTCACACCCGTGATTTTAGGTATCCCCACAACGAGAAATCACAGGGTGTGAGATCTTGGGGATTCCGCAGGCCAGTCATGTGTGCAATCACCTCCATGCATAAGTCATCTCCATGGCTTTATCTGCCGCAGTCCCCCGAGTGTCGAGAGTTTGAACTAATTTATTTTCATGCCACACAAAATCCCCCATCACGGTGAATATTAATCTGCAAGCCGAATGTCTCTCCGACCCATAGATATTTTTTTATAGCGTTTTACTTTTGCTCCGAACTTTTGAATCACCCGGTATATAAAATATTACTGCGAATTGTTTGTTGTAAAAATACAAAACTATTACACGAGTAACTTTCTTGTGAATGAAACGAACTAGATCCATAAGAATGGTATTAACACATCTGTTGCATAATATTGCATGAAAAGAGAATACATGTAACGATAGTTAATGTGGTGAAATAATTGTGTTCAGTTTATGAAGTTATTATTTTAATACTTATTTTTATTTGTTAATTTTATAATTTGGAGGATTAATTGTGTGTACATTATGTATGCGTACAATAAATAATCTATCCATTTCTGCAGTTCGGCGATTTATTAGAGAAACGTCAATATCTAAAGAACGAAGATTCATGCTAGCCTTTTAAAGTTTGCCTCACTCGTTTTTCTAATGAAAAATTACTCAAGAAATGGTCATTTACTTAGCGTTATTAAAGGTTCTGAGTTTTAATAATTCTATCGATATGCTATTCGAAAATTTGGGAGTCTTTCGATCATTCGATTTCGTTTAAAATTAAAAGACTTCCAGTGTTCACCTTTGTAATATTTCTACCAAATTTCGTTCGAAGCGTTCCATTCGTTCGTGAGATATCGTTTCCACAGACTCGCGGACTTACTGACACACACACAATTCGTAAAAGAAATTGGTAAAAATATCAAGCTCTCAAGTGCATCAAGCATTTAAGTGTAAAACAACCGAGCTCTTCAATGGATAGAATTAGGTTAGAGAAAGATTATAATTTTGGTTTAAATGTGGTCACACGACGTTCTACTCATTGAGTTATCGAGACATAGCTTCTCTATGGTGAAAAGGATCCTATATGCTTCTCCAGGTTTCAGATCAAAGTGTCTTCGACACACACACACAGATATAATCTTAAAAGCATTCGATTCGAATTCTGGGATGCTTTAAACGTGCTCTTCAGTTGAAAACTAAAATTCCAATTTTCGACCCAGACACAATACTTTAAATAATACTATATATAAGAAAAGTAAAAAGTAAATATTTAAAAACATCGTTCCATTCCTATCAGAGAGTAAGTCCACATATGCCGACACGTGATTCAATATATCCCTCGTTACTGAATGACGTATAACTCGGTGATAACTTTGGTTATCTGCTGTAGTGATCTTTCCAGATGCGAACTTCTCAGGCTTTTCTACTCTCTATAATGGCTGGAGTTTGTTTTTATACTTGAATTCTTATTTCATGGGTTTAAGGATACTTTTCTTCAAAGAAATGTTTTTTATGTTTGTTGAAGGTTTTTGCATTAAAAAATGTATTTAAAATAGATGACAAAAAATAAGGCACATTTTTTACACATTTCTCGTTAAATTGGTGAGAAATTGCGTTTATTAATGAAATGGATGAGTAGACATGTATTAGAAAGTATTATTGAAGTCTGTCAAGAATAGGGGAACTAACATTCTAAAGACATTAAGTTGTAATAATTTTTTTTAAATAAGTTTTATTTTGTTTAACAATGTATCACACTTAGCCAAATTTCGACGATTATTTTCCGAGCTAAGTTGGATTCTGCCCGGGGATGATACCATAAGTGTGAGAAGTATCAACCTTCTAGATCACCAAAGTCTTTTGAAGGGTTTGGAAAGAATTGACGAATTCTAATGTTGTCATCCTCTGAGGGAAGAAATAAAAAAATCCGAATTCGTTATGTTCTGCTCAGTGGATTATACTATTAGTGTACAAAGGTAGTGTTCAAAGGTTGTAATTAATATTTCTAGCTAGGTCAAAGAAGGGGCTTCAGGAGAGTCTGTAAAGACTTTTAGGAACCATCATTTTCTCCGTCCCCTTGTGTGTGTTTGAGGGGGGGGGGCAAGTAAATAGAAAATATGGCTCCGTTGGGTTCTGCATTGTAGTCGATACTATACAATTGTGGAAATATTCATCTTTCTAGGTCAAAGGAGGGGTTTCTGAGGAGTAGGGTGTTTGACAAGACTTTTAGAAACTTCACATTTTCTCCACATCCTAGGGGGGGGGGGGGGGGTAAATCGAAAATCTGGATCCGGGAACGGATCTAGCTGCTAGAAATTTCTTATGTTTTCTAGTAATCTATCACGTTAGATGTTACCATTTTAATCTGAAATAAAACTTTGACCGTATGCGCTCCCAAGTTCGCCGTTGTAAAAGAGATGTCATATGATCAGTAGTTCTATATTTTGATTTCAATCGCACCGATTTCAGCAGTCATAATATCTACCGTTTTTCGTTACCTGCCCACGTAGAGGTGGCGTTAAAAGATATTTTAAAAGCAAATCTGCTTCAGATTTCTAAACTTAAAAACTCGCATTCATGTGTAGTTGGATGTCTGTTTATTTATCTTCTATAAAAACTGAGGGGAGGGGGGGTGTTTAGAAGGAAAATGAGCGTTTTAGGTGTTTTAGGTGAAACTCTAAAAAAAGAAAAAAAATGCATTTGTGTGGATTAAAATTATTTAGAGACATTTCGTTTGTTCTACAAGCACACTATAATGCATCTGTTACATTTGCATGCAAGTATGAATCTGAAGCGATTCTTTGCTTGTGGTTTCCCCGTTTTTTGAAAATGAGAAGTGAATCCATTATTACGCTCATTGGTCAATGTCATTCTAGAATTTTAAGAACTTGAAAAGTTCCGCTCTAAAATAGTAGCGAATAAATAAAAAGAAGATGAAAATAAATTGACGAAGAAGACGAATATTCGTTGTTAACTGTTAAATCCTTTAACAGATGACATTCCCCTGGGCATATACGAGCATATGCACCTTCAGATAAAATAATATTACTCTCTGGTGATAATTTTTGATAAAGTCGCAGTCCCGTTCATTTGTAAGTGCCGCTCAAGATTTTAAAGAACATCAGTGCTGCGCTAGATTTTGAAGAACATCAAAAGTACTGAGCCGAAATAGTAGCGAATAAAGAGATGAAAAAGGAAAAATAGAAGATGAAGAATCCCGGCTTCACCATGCGGCCGTGTAATGAGGATCTTCCTTTGAAAAGATCGGATGCTCGAGACATAAATGGAAGATCTGAGGTAGAAGAGCTTTGCCTAGAGATTTTCGATGCAAATAAATGTGCTACCAGCCGGAAAAGAAGTGGGAAGAAGGATCCGATTTAACGGCCCGGAAACGCTGGGTCGGAATCCCCTGACTCGTCGTTGCGGATAATTGCACAGGTAAACTGCAAAGCTGTATTTCATTTTGGAGTGGGAAATGGTGACATTTTGGATCCATCCGTGACATTCTGTAAATGACAACACATGTTTTCACGGTGGGATATGGTTCAGATATGACGTCGAGAATTGAAAGAACAAGAAATATCTTAAAGAAGAAAAAAGACATAAGGAGTTGGTTCGTCTGTTTATCAAGCTACCCGCATGAAATTCTTATGTCTTAGAGTGCAAGTGGGCTCTGCAATCTCCTCCGCCATATTCTCTATACTTTTTAGCATCTTGTCCTCATCATGTTCTACTTTATTATAGTAGCTAGCATCCAGTCCTCTTAACTTTTTTAATTAATTTATATGGACAAGCGTCCTGTGAGTTCTAATACTCGTGATTTGAAAATTGCTGCCATAAATGATAGAAAAATCGAAATCCTTGCAAAAATCGAAACTTGGTCTTTTCAGACCTCAATGATTACTGCATTTAAACTGCAGGTTGAAGTTGTTCTGATAAAATTATAAAGAACTTAAGCCCAAACCAATATTTAAATCATGTATCTTTGAACGGGCCAAACGACACTCTATTCATTAACCATTTGCGGTCCTGCGTTGGGTGATCTCCGGCATTAAAAATTATTAGTTTCATTCAGATGTCGGATGAAAGCCGACATCATTTTTATACGCTAATTACATCCTTATTGTATTGCAAACGCATGGACTAAATATTGTACTAACTAATCTTTAGACTTCACACTGGTGTCTATAACGATAAAAAGGTTGTAACCAAACGAAATTAGTGCTGTTTAACTTAATTCTGAAAGTAATAGCCGGATAAGTGATAGTAAAATTGATGATTTGAACATAAAAAAAAACCGTGCAAAAATTATAATAAAAAATAAATTAATCATAATTTTTTGTTGACATATATTTTTACCTATTTTCACTCAGAATTAAATAGGACTTGGGTAGGCAGCTTGGGGAAAATAAATTTGACCAGAAAGGGCTTCTTGCACGAATTTCTCATCTTTCACAGTGAAAGTGAAACCTACAGCTTTCGTTCCTTGTCCCTTGAAAGAAAATATTTTTGAATTTGTGTCTGTCACTACTTTCTTATTCGACCAATATAAATTTAATACGATTAAGCTAAATTCATTTTTAGAGCATTTGACAAATATTTCTGTGGGCTGAAACAAAATGAACATTAAAACCAGAACAGAATAAATATGTAAGTTGTAATTTAAGGCATTATGTAAAGAATACCAATATTAAATGGAGATATATGTCGTCATATATAAAACGTCAAGATTCATTTTGAAAGAAAACAAACAGTAATGGAAATGACAATGATAGAACATGTACAATATAATACACTCTGTTGCAAAGAAATATACAATATAATACACTCTGTTGCAAAGAAATATATGCACCCATAAGAAATTGAGCTATAGCAGCGAAACTTGGCATGTATACATCGTTTGAGGAGATATTCAAATGATTAGAATTTGGGAACACAAAACAAAAACGTTTCATTAAAAAATGGTACAAGAAGATGACACTTTAGTAAGTGATAAATACTTCTCTGGCAGCTATACAATCCGATATTTGGTGCGGCACAGAGTCAACTAAGTTGCTTATGTTCCTCTTCGAAACATTCTGACACAAATGTTGCAACTGGTCAGCTAATTCAGTGGTATCCTGAGAAGGCTGCAATTGCCGTCCCAGCATATTTCCAGACGTGTTCTATTAGTGATAGATCTGGGGACCTGGATGGCCATGCGAGGATATTAAATTCTCGAATACATTGTTGCAAAAGTCGTGCAGTTTGTGGTCGAACGTTGTCCTGCTGGTAAATGGAACATAGGCAGCTTGACAGGCAGAACAAGTGGCTGCAGAATATCGTCAACGTACAAGCGAGCGTTAGACCGTCACCTCCGAGAGCAGAGGCCGGAGCACTAACTTTTGACGTCTCGGCTTGTAGGCCCACTGCGAGTAGGTCTTCCAGATCGCGATCGGAGCTTTTGCTATTTGCTTCCCCTTTGTTTCTCTGTTCGATGTAAAGGAATAATGATTTGTCAGTAAAGCAATAATATTCATGAAATTTGGAAGTATTTTTGATAATGTACATTAAAATGGGTGATTTAAAAGATTAATATTGCTGTACATTTGCTTAAAATAAAATGTTTATAATGACTCAAATTCACTCTGGGAGCAAAGATGAAAGGATTCCATTCAGTTAGTCAGTGTTTTAATAAAAGTTTGAAAAAGAACCCTGTGTATTTATTGCTTAATCAGGCATTTTTTAAAATAATTTTTCAGTACATTCAGCTAAAGGATGCTCGCACTTACAGATAAAGTATGCAGAAATTAAAATGATTACTGAATACTGCATCTTTAAATATTATAAGATAATCATAAAAAAGAAATTCAGAATTTAACTTTTAATATGCTTATGTGTTTATTTATCTTTATTTCATTTTATTTTATTCATTTTTTGTTGTTGTTGTTGTTATAAATTGTAAAATGATTTAGAATTAAGATAAAATACTAGTTGAATGTCATTTAATAAAGCTGTATAATAGAACTTTTTGGTATTAATATTTCATTTACAATTCCATTGAAGTGAAAATATAAGAAAGATTAAATTAGCTTTGTATTATTAAAATAACATTAACTATAATATAATGAAATATGCAATGGTAACTTGAAATTGTAAGTTGGTAACTTTGTTTTTTTCCAAGTAATTTTAACAATTTTCAATAACATAATAACGCGCTACATAAGAAAATGTGCACAACCTAAACACAAATGACTTCTTAACCCATTCTTTTAAAATTTTAGCATACATAACAAATAATAAAATATATACATGCAATATATTAAGATACTAAATCCATGATATGAAATTACTTACTTGTTAAACGGTTAAAAATATGTTATTTGATGTAGGAAATATTACATTTTACATTGTTATTTTACTTTCATAACTTTAGTGTAGCATTTTTATTGCTACGATTTCTTACTATTGACAATATTTTAAAAAGAAAATGACATTTTTTATCTATATAAATAAAATTGAAAATACATCTATCTGTCTGTGTGTTTATCTATCTCATCATCACGGTAGAACTGCTGCATCGAATTTCATGAAAATTTTATGGATAACCTTGAAATAGCCGTACTTAAAATTTAGTCCATGTTTCGAGTTTCTAGGATCAGTAATTGTCGAGATATGAATAAAAATCCCACAATTAAACCTTCCATAAAAATAGAATTATGCAGATGATATATTTTCCGCAAATTTATTAAGAAAATTATATCACGATGCTTAGCAACGTAATTAAATCAAATGTGTTTATTAGGCAGACGATTATTATTAAATTTTTTCCGATTTGAATAATACAGAAATTGATATAAAAGAAAATTTTATAACCATTTTTATACCATTTTAGCGCTTTCATTTTAGTATATATTGATCCAATTTCATATATATTTTATAATTTGTTTTCAAACGAGGATGTTTTATTCTTCAGATCTGCTTGTGAAGATAATTTTGTATAGAAAACACAGAAAGGAGAATTAAATTTAAAAGAATTAAGTGAAGGGAGAATTAAATGAAATATTTTAATAGAATGTTTTGAGTAAGAATGTTATTTAGAATACTGCAGGAATTTGCACATATTTTAAATCATGAGCAATGCCGGGTACATCTGCTATTAACAGTATACATGAAATTGCATGTTGTACATCTATCTGCCTGTTTATTATCTTAGCACGGTAGAACTCACCTATTTTCTTTTCATTAGAAATATTATAAAATTTCAAAAATAGAGACTCCAAATATCAAAACTTCACATCAAATTCTGAATTTTAAGTTTCTTGTATTATATAATCAGTACGAGGAACGGACATACTGCTAGTCTATTATAAAATATCACACAACTAACAACATTATTAAAATAATTTTAAAATATTTGCAGTAAACTGAATAATTTATGACAACATATTAAGTACACTAGGCAAATGCAATGAATTACACAAGCTAACCTGATAAAATACACATTTTAAACATTGAATGATTTTAAATACTTCACAATTATTTACAAAGCTTAATTTTACAAGTGCCTAGGCAGTTTTCTTAATCAATGTGACAACAATAAAATTTTAAAACAAGCTAAGAAAACTCTAAAATGTTTGTTGACGTTATAATTAGCAACGAAACAATTTACAATCCAGTTAGCTTTAATTGAAAAAAATTTAGACAAGAAAGAAAAATATAATTTAAATAATTTGAATGCTATATATTTAAAATTCTAAGTAATTTTAAATGATATGATAATAAGCAAAAAATGGTAAGCACTTACTTCTAAAGAGCATTTGCAATATCCACTATGTAGTAATGTATCCAATGTAGTATATATCCAATGTAATAAAGTATGTAATCAAAGGTATGCAGGTTAAAATCCTTATTAAATCATGAACTAACATATTAGACACTCAAAATACGATAAAGAACCATTGTCTAGAAGAAAAAAAACCGTTGTACATCCACGAGTCCATGTATTGCACATACTTCTTTGTGTGGACTACTAGGAGAGAATTTTCCAGAAAAGGTCAGGCTGGGAAATACGACGGTCAGATTTGGGTCTACAGCTACATACGCTTCGAAGTGCGGGGGGGGGGGGCAGTACTTCGGCTTCTATTCTCAGAGGTGACGGTTAGACAGGATTGCAGCACAACTAGAAGAGTTCCACGAGATGGCTCCCCAGATTGTCACATCACGTGTGATGACAGTGTGTCGCTCGACAACAAATGCGGGATTGGGACGCTGGCCAGTCCTCTACACACATATCCTCCACACACGCGTCATTGAGTGAGAAGCGGGTTTCGTCGCTAAAGGCAACATGCTTCTAATCGGACACTGTCCAGGCTGACCGAGATCGGCACCAATCCAGACACCTCTGCCTATGTTGAGGGGTCAGTGGTAAGCGCCTTAATGGGCGTCGATACCTTATCCCACCTTCTGTAAGTCGTCTCTGAATAGTATTTCTTGATGCAGGATGCACGGAGGATGGTAAATAGCTCCAAATGATTGATAGTGACGTTTTTGGTGTGGATGTGATTTCTCTCCTGACTGCACGATCTGATTAGTCGAGCAGTTGTCTGTCTAATGTGTCTTGAGCCTATACGGCGGTTACATGAGCCTTCTCTGATCCACTATTGCTGACACTGAGTAACTGCCATATCGTTACGACCAAGATGGCGAGTGATACGTCTGTTGGACCAACCAGCCCTCCTATGGCCTATGATGTGACCACTCTCTAATTCCGACAATTGCTCTCAGCTCCGATGAGTACGTCTCAAATGATGTCTGTCTGTTTGTATGCCTGTGCATCTGTGTCATCTTTCGAGGATACTCGAAGCTTTGGACAGCGACAAAATTCGGTACAAAGGTACAATAGGTACTGCTCGGTAGGACCTTTTTTTTCACAAAATTCGAATTAGTTTAATAGTTATGAATATTTATAACTGAAAATCCTTTGCAAGTTCTTTTTCTGACGAAGATTTTTTCGGATAGACGATTCCCGAATGCAAAAGGCATGAAAGCATGTGTTTTGATTGCATGACAGACGTTTTGCCTAGACGAAAAGGAGCTGTTTCCAAACAAGTTGGATTTCATTTATTGGTTTTATAGCTTTGTGAATTTAAAAGATTTCGTTCTAAGTGTTTTAATTTAGCATTGTATTTTATCACTATGTGTATTGTGCCAAAACTTTGGTGACAAATCGTTGAGATAGCATTTAATATTTTTCCATTTCATTTCTCGGGTAGAGGAACTTTTTTTTTTTTTTTGCATTCTGACTTAATCAAAGCGCTGTTTTGTTTTTTCGCTGTGAGGTGTTCTGAAAGCAAAATAAAATACATAACAAATAATCGCTCAAAACTGCTTCAAAATAATACAATTTATATAAATAAAATTGAAAATCTTTCTATCTCTGTCTGTCTATTTGTCCTGTCATCACAAGAGAACAGCTGAACCAAATTTGATGAAATTTTGTGGGTAACCTTGAAATAGCCCCACTTAAAATTTAGTCCATGTTTGGAGTTTCTACGACTAGTGGTTCTCGAGATATTTGTAAAAAATGAAACTTTTGTTTGTCTCATCATCACGGGAGAAGAGCTGAACAGAATTTAATGAAATTTTGTGGATAGCCTTGGAATAGCCCTCAATAAATTTTGTCCTAGTTTCGAGTTTCAAAGACCAGGTGTTGTCGAAATATTAATGAAAAGCGAACCTTTTTCCTAGGAGTTCTACTCTCTAACTCCGTGGTTTATCCAAACGAAAAGGTTTAAAATCGTTTGAAAGTGAATTAAAACTTTATCTCTGAGTTTGGTGAGAGATTTTTTGCGCGAATTAGTCACTTTCTGAAAACATGAATTGTTTGAAACATGAATTTAAATGCAAAATCTATCTCAATGGTTTATTTTTCATAAGCTTTTACTCAACAATGTATAAAGAAATCAAAATGGTTATTTAATTTCGCAGTTTACGAGGAAAAGTCTATTTTATATCATATTGCTCAGAAGCGTAATTAAATTAAATCTGTCTACTAATTTTAATTATTATTTTTTCGATTTGAATAATAAATAAATGGATATAAAATATATTTTAGAAAAGAAGGGTTTGATTTTTCTTTTAATTATATTAATTGCATACTGCGTACATCACTTTCATTTATTTTGTCAAAGAGTTAAGTTTTTATATTGTTTTTAGCTGATAAACTCACATATTGTGTTTACCCAATAAATTCATTTATCCGATTGTTGAAACAGAAAAAGAGTTGAACGGGTATATTTTCTAACACAATTTTAGTGCTCTCATTTAGTATATACAAACGGGATCAGGTTGTTTTATTCTTCAGATCTGCAAATTCAGAGCTACGAATTTGGCAGAATATCGCTAACTTGGCAACTTTTCTTAAACTTTGCCAAATTGAAGGAAATGTTGCCAAATTGATAAAAACGACGCAAATCAGTGAAATTAAATTTGTTATTTTAGAAGAGAGTACTGAAATGATGTTTCTGTAGCATTTGTCGGTCAGTCCATCCATCCTACTTAGTAACACATTTAGCGAATTTTTAAAATATCACCAAATTGATAAAAATATTTGTAAATTCGTACAAATATCATGAAATTCATAAAATTGAGCTTAATAAATGAAATTAATTGTGTTTTGTTAGGAGATAGTATTGTGATGATGTTTCGTCAATTTGTCGCAAAATGGGACTATCATTTCTACAGTCCCACTTGGCGATAAATCTGGCGATTTTTTAAATTATTGCTAAATTGACGAAAATGTCGCCAAACCTTCCATGGAGATCGCATTATTAAAGACGATATGATTTCCATCAATTTATTTGAAGTAAATGATATATATCATGTCGTTTAGCAATGGATGCAAATCCAATGTGTTGTACGGCATACGATTTTTATTAAATCTTTTCCGATTTTATTAAAGATATGTATATAAAATAAATTTCATTGACATTGCATTTTTGACTGGATAATATCAATTACGGTCTTCAGGTTTAAACATTATTATTATTGATATTTTCAAGTTATTATGCCATGGTTTTATTATGACAAAAATTGTTTAAACTCATATATTTTACGTTGTACGAGTAATCTTCTACAAATCACGGGCATATCATCTAATCTACGAGAATATAAGTAGTACAGGTATATTGGCATATATTTTGATATAATATATATATATATATATATATATATATATATATATATATATATATATATTCCCATATAATTTTAGTACTACTTTCATTATGGCATATATTGGAGTCAATTACCGGTTTATTGATATTTTCAATTTATACATGTAATATACTAATACATATTGTATCTTCTAATATTCGCGTATATAAGTAGTACGGGTCCCATACAACTTTAACGCTTTCATTTTGCTTATATTGATTCAATTACTTTTTTTTTTGTAACAAATTTTTTGCAAACAAATTTGCTTTCAAAAGGGGCCAGGATGTTTTATTTTTCTGATCTGCCCGTGAAGATAATTTTGTACAGCGAGAACAGAGATTCTTAAACTTCTTTTTAGGAGCATTGTATAAAATATTTTAACAGAATATTTTGATTAAAAATGTCATTTAGTATACTATAGGAATTTGCACATGATTGTGAATTTTAAGTTTCTCTATTTTATATATTTCGTACGAAGAATGGGTATGCTGCTCTGGTAGTATATAAATACAATTTTCGTAATTACAGCATACATATATAAAACTGGTCTACTAGTTTCAAAGTTGAATAACGAACTTCTTTTGGACCGACAAGAAGTTAGCGCGTGTAAGTGAGGTCGACCCTTTTGTCGGTCCTGAAGAAAAATGATGTTACTTGTTTTTGAAACTAGTGAACGAGTTTTCCGTATGTATGCTTTATTTACGAAATTTTTATTTATTTTTCGTGATGAAATATTTTAGTTTAATAATATTTAATCTCCACTTCGAATTATGCTAGAGCATAGTTTTTAAAACTATACATTTTAGCTTGAGTCCAGTACGCGGTAGCTATGTACCCGGATTGCTTGCATACCTCACATTTATTTAGAACGTATTACGTATTAGTAAATTATTTATTTTGCGTTCTAAATTGGCGTATCGTAAAAATGTTGCTTGGTCTATGTTTCTGCTGTATGTTTCTGTGTAATTTTGATCAGAAGTTTGTATCTTACGTGCATGTCCGTCGGGGTTATTTTCTAGTAACATGGAAGATAGTCCTAATTTATGGGTTTACCGTTTAACACTTATAATAACCATAAATATTATAAAATTTCATATCTGTCCTTTTTGTTTTATATTTTTAAGAAAATTGAAAATCGTCTACCATTTTTGCTTCTAGATAAATTGCTTATACGAATTCAAAGAGTTCTTGTTAAATAAAATATCCTGTTTAATAAAATTTATCACCTACTGCAGTTTGCATAGCGGTTATTCCATCAAGCTTGGTTAAATATATAGAAATTTTCTTCGGTTTTCTCTAAACATAACCATTGTCTTATAGGACTCCCGAGCAGGTTTTCCTAAATTTTAATTAGTCATAATTAGCTTTTTAATTAAAATATACATTACCTTCTTTCAAAACCGAAAATAAGAATAAAAGTTTTAAATGTTGACATTTTTGATAGAATCAAGAGATTTCACGGACAAGACGGAATATGCTTTTTTCATCCTTTTATTATGCAAAGCAGTTGAATTATTGAAACCGCTACAAGATCGCTGAAAACCACGTGACGAATGGGCGACGGATAAAAAACTGCCTGATTCTCCTATTTCAAAAAACACCAGAAACTTTCTGTCAAAAGAGTTGCTAATAAACAAACAAAAAAGGTTGGAAAAGAATTGTTAACAATCAGGTCCATGTAATGAGGATCTTACAATGAAAGATAGGAACATAAATGAGGGCTTTGGGGCGGAAGGGCTTTTGCTGCAGATTTCAATGAAAATAAATGTTCTACCAGGCATAAAAGGAGTGGAGAGGAGTGGGGATTTACCGGGTGAAGGGATGTGTTAGGGGAAATTCGTGGATTCAATGTGGCAGATAATTAAGAAGGCAGGACGTAAAACGTTTTTTTTTTATTTAAATATTTAAAATAAATTTAAGCGGATTTCATATAAATTTGTATTTCACAGTTTTGTCTATTGCTTGTTTATACTCTCTTCGATATATAACAGGGTCGTAGGCAGATATACATACAATCGAATGAGGACTAGGTAAAATTCAAGGAGGGGCTTACAATAAATCGTTATTACCTTCCCTACATAGTATAAATGCACAGGGATAGTAGTGTTGTTGTTGTTGAAACCCAGACCGTCCGACCTACCAGAAAGGTGTAAGGTAACAGTTTGGACGGTCGGGAAGTGCCACCCAATTTAGACCGGAACCCAGTGGGGGAGGCATCCACAGGGACCGTACCCTCCTTCCCCTACCACCAACCTCTCGGAAGGACTTTCGGACCCACATGTTTAACGTGATCGTACTCCGCATGAACACGGCGGCAGTTTTGGCAGTGGCTGGAATCGAACCCGGGCCTACCGTAGGGATAGTAGTGTTGTTGTTGTTGAAACCCAGACCGTCCGACCTACCAGAAAGGTGTAAGGTAACTGTTTGGACGGTCGGGAAGTGCCACCCAATTTAGACCGGAACCCAGTGGGGGAGGCATCCACAGGGACCGTACCCTCCTTCCCCTACCACCAACCTCTCGGAAGGACTTTCGGACCCACATGTTTAACGTGATCGTACTCCGCATGAACACGGCGGCAGTTTTGGCAGTGGCTGGAATCGAACCCGGGCCTACCGAGTGCAACTCCAGCGCGCTAACCAATGGGCTACCGCGCCCCAGGGATAGTAGTGTTGTTACCCAGACCGTCCGACCTACCAGAAAGGTGTAAGGTAACTGTTTGGACGGCCGGAGTAGTAGTGTGACGGAGTTGAAAATTCGAATTTGAATTTTCTACTGAAGAACACGCTTTAAGCATTCCTGAACTTGAATCGAACGTTTTTGACGTGATGTGTGTGTGTATGCTTATTTGTATGTGTGTATGTATGTATATTAGTGTGTGTATGTATGTGTGTGTATGTATGCTGATGTATATATATGTATGGTTGTATGTATGTATAAGTATGTGTTTTTGTTTGTATGTCTGTGTGTATGTATTCTAGTATGTGTGTATATGTATGTATGTTTGTATATGTGTATGTACGCTTTTTAATATGTGTATATGTATGTTAGTGTGTGTATGAGTCTGTGGACGCGATATCTCACAAAAATATGAAGTGTTTGGAAAATAATTTGGTTTGATTATTACAGTCCACGAATACTGGAAACCTATTGATTTTTAACGGAATCGATTGCTCTGCTCACTTAATTTTCGAATGGATTTTTGAAAAAAATGTCATTTAAAATTAGGACCTTTAAAAATGATAAATAAATAATCATTTCACATGTAATTTTTTATTAGAAAATGAATGATACAAAATTCAGTACTTTAGCATGATCCGTTCTCGAGAAATTGCATGATTTTCGAATGCATTTTTGAAAAAAGTCTTTAAAAATTAGGGCTTTCAAAACTGTTAAATACTCATGTTCTTCGCAATGTTTCACTAAAAAACTAGAACACAAACTTTAGAACGCTAGCATGAACCGTTTTCGAAATACTGTACGTTTTTCAAATAAGTTTAACAAACAATTACATAGAAATAAAAGAAGATGGTGAGTCCTACAATATTATGCAACAGATCTGGTAACATAATTCTCGTGAACCTAGTTCGTTTCATTCACGAGAAAAGATACTTTTGATAATAGTATTTTGACGCCAAAGATATTACCAATACAGTTATTTCAGGGGATATTAATGAAATGTCAATTGCATATCTATGAGGATTGTGTACATGAGTGTGAATAAGCATTCTGTTTGGACTACCAAGTTGTCAAAAGAGCCAAATTTCAATTTACGTGCTGCTAATTTTGTGCCAAAAACATTGTGCTGTGAATCTTGTACACCATTCGTGTATATTTCCCTGTGAAAGAACAAAGTCATTTCATAATGTAGGAAAAGTCAGGTTCCGTCCACATCAGATTTTATGGTTAGAAAAGTATCACTATTAGAGTTTATAATTTTTAAATTATACTTAAAAATACTTCGCAAATTGTTTAAAATTTCGCAAATAATTCGCAAATCGTTTAAAACAATTTAAAATTAAATGTGTAAATTAATTTGGACCGTACTAAAAATCCTTATATGATGCTTAGTTCAAATGTTGTTTGTCATATCTCAGTTCTATTATCGAAATAATTTTATTGACTTCATTTCTTGCTTAGTTATTTACTCGTAATATAATTTTTTTGATAATAGGGTTTTACTGTAAAATAAAGCTATCTTCAAATGTATGAATTTATAGTTTATTCAATTTAAAAAATAATGACTTAATAAAGCCCTAATTAATCAATGGAACAAATAGAATCCATGTGTCACATAAAATAAGATAATGTATAAACATTTCATGCATACTATCTTTCGTGATATATTTAGATGCTTTAAATTTTATTTGGCACTACTTATAATCTATAAATTATGAACGCTAAGATTATTTGAAGGTGGGCTCATCCAACTCTCAATCCTACTTGTTAATGTTCCTCTTATACACAGAAAGCGTTCAGAAACCAATTCGATTAACTAAAGTAAAATAAAAACGAAGAAAACAAGCGTTAAATATCAAACGAACAAGAAATTGTAAGGTTACTTGCAACAAAATATTATCGTCATAACTTTTGACAGTACGGGGACAATATATATGTGTAAAATTCATACTACCACAGATTTTCAGTTTTTAAAGTAGTTAAAGAACTATATTTATTATAAGGTAGGATGTCTTTGACGGTTTCCTTTACTGATTATAAAATATTTTTCTAAGAAATAACTAAGCCGTTGATTATAGGGTTAAGTGATCAACTAAGAAAATTATGTGGAGTGTGGCTGAGCTCGACTTTCTCATACAATAATCCATTTTTAAGTAGCTTGTGGTTTGATAGTATTTTTCAAATTTTACAAGTAAAAATTTTAAAAAATCGGTATCAGGGCGCAACAGCCCAGTGGTTAGCGTGCAGGGATTGCACTCGGAAGACCCGAGTTCGATTCCCGCCACTGCTCAAACTGTCGCCGTGTTCACGCGGAGTACGATCACGTTAAACATGTGGGTTTGTAAGTTCTTCCGAGAGGTTGGTGATAGGGGAAGGATGGTACGGTCTCTGTGGATGCCGCCTCCACTGGGTTCTGGCCTAAATTGGGTGGCACTTCCCGGCCGTCCAATCATATACCTTACACTTTCGGATAGGTCAGACGGTCTGGGTTGAAGAAGAAAAATAGGTATCGTTGATCCAAATGATTACAATTATAGTGTGTTACCCTTGACTTTAAAGGGCTTGACAAAATCTTTCGATTGGTACCGTACTTGATAATGTACTCCGGGGTATAAATTGACTTCACGGACACAGAAAATATATCGTGGCAATTTTTGTCAAAAATGATTGAAACTATGAAGTATTGTGATCATTGAACCATAAATAATCCCTTTTATGATTGATTATGCCAAATTTTGTTCTACGCTGCCATGTTAAAAAAATTTAAAATTTTGAATAATTTCGAAGTTTTTGCTCGAATTAAAAAAATGTCTACCTAGTTCTAGATTTTTGGATAATAAAGCTTGATATAAAGTTTTTTGAAAATCCGAATATATTTGTAGCAGCTATCGTGTACACAAAAAATAGATCACAGCCATCAGACAGACTGATATCCCTCCAAAAATAGTCAAAACGTGTTTAGGAGGCCGTAAAACATGTATTGGCATTAAAATCTCGAAATCGAAAAGTTTCGTGAAAACAATACTTTCCCAATACTAACATAAGTATGAGAAAGTAAAAATAACTGGTTATTGTGACTGTTACTAAAATAATGGAATAAGCTGAAATATGAAAAGTGATATGCGGGTCATATTGGGAACCAGGTGCTCGCAATACGGCCCACTTTATAAATTATATAAAATTGAAAAATGGTCTCCTTGAAGTAACAAAAATAGGCAATCTTTATTAATTTAATTAAGGCACACATGAGTTGCAGAATCAAATTATAAGGAATGTAAATTCCCGAAATATTTCTAATTCAAAAATGACTACAAACTTGTTTAAGACACTTGCATGTAACATGAACCATTAAAGTTTTTAAAATCAAAATGTATAATAATGCCAGATTTTACTTCTGGTGTAAGAAAATAGCCCTTGGTTTAAGTCACAAGTGACTCCCTTTGAGGTTAAACGTTTAAAAACCTGGTCATATTGTGAATTTCTGACTTTATTTGTTTCACCCAAAAAGACGGCTAAAATAATCAGATATGACAAAAACATTGATTGTATCTTAAAATAGGTTAACAAAGCTACAATATCTAGTTTTACATCAGATTAAATATTAACAAACGCAATGATTTGAAATAATACTTACATTGAAAAGTAGTAAAACGTCCTTCTTTCTCTTCATGGAAATCTCTTTACAATTGCTAATTGCTTGACTCACGTAATTCGAATAGCCTGCACACACTCATTCTCTATCGTTATGAAAGTTTAGTTTATGGTACAATATGGCAGATTCCATGGAAACTAATAGAAAATACGTCTATGGACCAGACTGGGAAAACAGGCTACATTCGTCGGGCGGTCTTCTATCTTAAATACTATTTTTGTGTTAGCTTAACTGGTAACTACAATGATGAATAAAACATATTAAAATATAACAATACTAACGCTATTTATTGCATGATTTGAACAAAATAATCACAATATTTGTGAATAGGAGTTGACAGATCTTGGAATAACCCCCTCTCCCCCATTGTAGTTACCAGTATTGGTGGGCCAGTGTCGACATTGTTAATGCTCTTTAGCACCAAATCCCTAAAACCTTCACTGACAGTGACCACTAAGAAAACAGTGTACCACAAATTTACAACGCTCAAAATTGCGGCACACAGCAAAGTTGCGCATAAAAATTGCGATACAGAATAGAACTATCCGGTTAATATAGATTATGGAATTAAAATTAACAGATTATAGGAATTAAAATATTTTTAATAGTCCTGCCGAAAGATTATATCCTTATAAATTGGGGTTATAACAAGGGTCAAGAACTTCCTGCTTTACATATGTGAAATTTTTATTTAATGTTCATTAAAATACTTATTTCGAATTTTTAAACTTAAATAAAATTACAAAATCCGATGTGGGTAGCACATGACTTTCCCTACAGACTCAAATTTATTTTCTCTTTCCTAATCCACGAAATTGAGTTTAATATACATAAACTTGTTTGATGGTATATCCAATTTACAGTTTAACACATGTTTTTTTTTTTCATTTGACAAAACACTCCAGATTCTCAAACTTCCATCTCAAACATAAAGTATAAAACAAGCATTCAATCAATAGTGCATTTAGGCACATTTATTATGTATTTCAGATTCTGCCAAATTTGTGGGACATGTCGCTGGTAAAGGCAGGTTCTATTTTTCCAATCCGTACCAAAATTTAAGCAGCATCAAGGTTACCTACAAAATTCTGTGAAATGCTGTCCAATAGTTTTTGAGTTAGTGTGAATACATGCATTACACACATACACACAGATAGACAGACACACTGGCAGACAGACACACACACAAAGGCAGACACACATACACACAGACACATAGGAAGATACACATAGACGTCATATTAAAAGTAGTGAATACGTGTTCTATAGTGCTTGAAACGTATAGATCCGTCGAAAATACGGCTTCGGATTTTCGGTCTTATTTCAATACTTTCCCATGTATTATAGGGAAAGTAATAATTCATCTTCATTTATATCCTTCTGTCAATCGCATTTCTTCAAATCTCACCAACAAATCCGAAACATTTTAAATATTCACCCAAAATCTATTTTAAATAGCTCTTATTGCGATAGAACATTTAACATATATAGCAAATATGGTGTATTAGTTTGAAAAGTCAAACATTTTCAACTATTCTTCACTTACATTTTCATTCCTAAAGTGCGGTTTTATATTTCCGCGTTCAATCAATACGTTTGTTATCTATTTAGATTTCACCAGAAGTTTTAATTGAAATCGATTACTTTCCACAACGACTTTATGCATCTAAATTGAATTTTAGGATGAAGCCTAGATAATGTCAAAGAAACTAATGTATGTACTAAATATAATTAATTCGTACACGTTCACACAGATTGAAATTCAAGTTAAAAATATTTAAACCGAATAAAAAATATTGATGATCTTCTATGATTAATTCTTCATAAATCCGCTGTTTAGAGTTTAGCATATTTCCTCAAGTTTCATAACATGTTTCTCTTGAAGATATACAATTAATAGATACGTAAGGTACATAAAGTACTTCCCAAGATGGCCGAAATAGTGCAGCTGGTTGCATACTGGTAGCAATCTAGGTAGCCCGGGTTCGTTTCCCGATTTCAGCTGTTTAAGGTTTTAAAATGAAAATTAATCTAGAGTTCTGCAATTGGCGTATAAGCTGAAATATAATGTGGTTGAGGTCAGCAGTGGGGTTGCTTTCCTTGGTGTTACGTTGAAGGGGTAAAATAATGCGTTATTCAATGGAATTTCTTATACACAGGGTGACTATGATTAAAGTAGAGGTGTTTAGAGCTCGATAGTGAGAAAACTGTTGGGCCAAACTCAACAAAATTTGCAGTAAATACTATTTAGACCATGGGATTTTGATTTTTAATAGAAACAAATAGTTCGGATTTTTGCCACCGCGGGCCAAAGTAGCGCTGTAAGGTCCATTTTTGGAGTAAAATAGGCACAGGAAGTACAGAAAGTTAATATTTTACATGCATTTTGAAAATGCCATCACATTTACATTTTATACATATTTAGTACATTTTATATTTACATTTACAACTTACACTTACATACGTATGACATTAATTTTTATATTGACATCATTTACATATGTGATTCAATATGTTTTCCTTGCATATGTTCCGAAAAGCGTATTCTCTGAACAGCATTCTCTACTGCATAATGCAGCAGATCTCCATTGATTTGCTTGACGTGCAATGTTATTCGGTCCTTCAAAGTGGCTAAATTAACCACATTCCTTTGGTATACCAAGTGCTTTACATGACCTCACAACCAAAAGTCACAAGGGGTCAGATTAGGCGAACGGGCTGGCCACTTCATAGGAAACGCTCGACTATTTATTTGGTTGTTGGTAAAATGCTGTCGTAGGACGTCCTGTACGCGCAATCCAATATGAGGGGGTGCTCCAT
Source organism: Amaurobius ferox (assembly GCA_951213105.1). Classification (NCBI taxonomy): domain Eukaryota; kingdom Metazoa; phylum Arthropoda; class Arachnida; order Araneae; family Amaurobiidae; genus Amaurobius; species Amaurobius ferox. The sequence continues at coordinate 88,032,765 of OX578133.1, forward strand.
CCTATATAAATATCGTAGATTCAAGACATCTACGCTGTTGAAGTTGCGGAATAACAAAGTTTAACAGCATTGTTCGATACCTCTCAACATTGACGGAACTTTCTGTACTTCCTATGCCTATTTTACTCCAAAAATGGATCTCACAACGCCACTTTGGCCCGCTGTGGCAAAAATCGAACTATTTTTTTTTCTTTTAAAAATCAAAAACCCATGGTCTAAATAGTCTTTACTGCAAATTTGGTTGAGTTTGGCCCAGCAGTTTTCTCACTATCAGGCTCTAAACACCTCTACTTTAATTATGGCCACCCTGTAACTAGAGTGGTGTCGCCGAAAGATTGTTAATATCATGTGAGCTGAAGCTCAAACTCACGGATTAATTTCTTGTGATTGAGGCTGTATTAGGAAAAAATGCGCCAAGCGAACTAGGAAATTCACATATTCAGTTTCTTAAAACTGTGTCAGATATTGAAAAATTTTTAATACGTAATTTTGCAAACCATTACAACATAGTATGGGCAGATTATCACATATTCGGCGTTTTAAACGTCAGATGTTGGAAATTTTCTAATAACACGTAACTTTGCAGACCATGACAACAGAGCACGGACAGATTGTCAGTATCATGCTAGCGGAGGAGGTACGAACTCACGATTGACTTCTTATAATTCTGGTGGTATTGGAACATATTGTGTCAAGAAAAACTAGAAAATTCACATAGTTAGCTTCTTAAAACTTTGCCAGATGTTACAATTTCGCAATAATGAACGAATTGGGACGATAATTAGAACATATAAATAACATAACGAGATATTTTAAACGTGTATAGCTGCGTAAAATTGTTTAAAATGATCGATTTGGCGACAGTGTATTTTGCGTAGATATTAAAACAAGAAAAACATACTATAGAATATTTTTAGTATATGTTTCTAAACAGATAATATGGTTTGCTAAAAAAGTTACAAATATTTAAACCTGCTATAATAAGTTTATAGCTTCACTATATCTTAAAACATAATTCTTCTTTTCAACGGATTTAGAGGGGGGAATGTAATTTTTAAAGTTCCATGGTTAAAAGCCAGGTTTAAAATGCTCGTGCATTTTTTTTATTGAAAAGTAACTGTTTCGGAGCCTCTTATGCAGATATTTACTTTCCCCACAATACATAGTTAAAAAAACCATCTATCAGATTTTCATAAAATTTTGCGGTACTGATGCCGATTATGGTGGCGCTCATTAGATTTCAGTACAACTTGGAATGGTTCATAAAATTCAAAACAATAAATAAACAATAATGAATAGGCTTAGCTGTATTCATTACATAGTTATTTTATGCGGCGTAATTTTCTTTAGCAAAATGAATAAAATCTGTACCAATGGGATGGGATTAACAGTTTTCAAGATAATTCAGCTGTTTTGGGAGGATAATGTTTGGCGACTTGGCGTTATTTGAAATCGCCATATAAAGAAAGAAATTACATAAAAACTGCAAATTCAATGTAATTTGAAATAAGAATTGATTTCATGTATTATTTAAGTCATAAAATTTAATTTAACGAATATAAATTACATTAGAAAGAAAATGATTAATTTTTGTTTCTACGAAAATTTATGTACTGATCCCATCTTTGTATTTTTGCTTGACAGTAATTAGTTTGAAAAATAACTAAGTTTCTGCTTCATGGTCGAGTTTCAGCCTTTGATGTCTCTGGTTGCAGCTTCGGGAGGACCCTCCCCCCCCCCTATACACATTTTGCCAAAAAGAGTTCGGTCCAGTGGTCGATACTATAAGTGGGGATAAGATTCAAACTTCTATGCTACTTGAGAGCTGCATTAGGACCTGGAAAGATATTTATAAAAAAACTAGTATCTCCGCCCCGGGGGGGGGGATCGACAATTCAGCAACGCTAGTTTCTTTACGATAGCCGATACTACAAGTGTGTAAAGATTCAGACTGCTAGGTAATCAGGTGGGCTTCTGGAGGGTCTGAGAATTCTTTTCGAAAAAATCCATGTTCTCCACCCCCAAGGGTTAAATCGAAATCCTAGCTATGTTAAATTCTGTCCAATGATCGATACTATCTATACGTGTGCAAAGATTCAGCGTTTTAGGTCACCAGGAGGGGGCTTTTGGAGAGTGTGACAGCCTACATTTGTAGAATCACCCATATATATTCCAATATATATAGGCATGAATATCCATACAATAATTGTCTAACGAGTTTGTGTATTTATAGATCATCCAGAGTCTCCCCAGTGACTTAGAAGATCAAATCTCTGAACACTTACAGTATCGGCTAGGGAACAGAATCCATAGAATCTAGATTTTCGCGTGCATCCTGTAGGGGCCGAGAAAATGGAGGATTTTCGGAAATCTTTTCCAGATCGTCCAGAAGATCTTGGGTGACTTAGAAGGCTGAATATTTGCACTCCTATAATATCGTCCACAGAACAGAACGTAACGAAGCTGGATTTTCGATTCCCCTCCCTCCCCACAGACCAAAGGGGTGTGTCAAAAAGTATTTCCAGACTTAAGTAAGATCCCTTTCGAATTGATTTAGAAAGCTAAAATATTGAACACAATATCGACAGAACATATTGGAGTTGGATCTTCAATTCCTCCACAAGGGCTGACAAAATTGAGGGGGGAGGGGGTAAACATTATTTCCTAACCTCCCAGATGCCCCCTTTGGTGACCAGGAAAGCTGAAAGTTTGCATGCAAATATACTATGAACCGCGAGATAGAACCCAACTGAAACAAATTTTCGATACAGTTTTTTTATTTTTATTTACTAATGGCGTTTAGCGTTAAAAATAAATCGTATTAGATTTATTTTTAACTCTAAACGCCATTAGAAATAAATTTAAACTTATTTTTAAAATGTTGCAATTTAAATTTTTAATATTAAATTTTCTGTCTTTGACAAGCTTAAATACTAGTATACGTATGTACGGACACACATGCATGCATACATTCATACACGAACATAAACATATATATATATATACATATACGTGTATGCATAAATACACTAACATATACATACAGGTACGCATGCATACATAATATGCATACACGATCCCATGCTTACATAATCCCATGCATATATGCTTAGATACTCAAGGAAAACATTACTACATTGATGTGACGTGCTATTGCAATGATACCCCAATTTCTTCGCAACCTGTTAGCAAAGTGGCGTAGGCAAGCAGCCGAAAATGCATGATGGCCACCGCTTGCCAACGTAATGAGGCAGTTAATGGCGCTGATCGATCCGAAAGAACAAAATAAAAGATGCTCCCTCTACTCCGATAAGTTCCGTCACCCCATCGCCTCCTCTTTTTTGTGCGCTTTTTTAAAAGCTCGTCGCGAATGAATTGCGGTGGTAACTGCAAAAACATGCAAAGAGGAGAATCAAAACATAATTTCACCCTTCATCTAGATATTTATCGTTTTTCATCCATTTCTTTTATTTATTTTTTTTAATGTTACCGAAGCATACCTGGCTGTTCCCCTAGAAATTGAAATTTTGAATGTACGTGATTAACTTTTATTGTTCTAATTTTGAAATTCTCTAAAAAAGTTGACTGTTGCTCTTGAATGCTCAAAACGCGTAAATCCGTTAAAGTTCGAGCCGGATTTTTGCACTACCACAATAATTTTCTTACTATATTTTGTAGGAAAAGTAAAAAGCAGAGAATTGAAGGGACCGCACAGATCGTGAATTGCATTTCTTCCCGAAGTCTGATGAATGCGAATGTGTGTTCCGATTCGAATGCAGTAGATAATCGTCATAGTAGATCAATGGAGAAAGCATCCTCTGGACAGTCTAATATCGGGGATTTGAATCTGTTGGACACATCAGAATTTTTAATGTCGATTAAAACATGATTTAAACTAGCTCTATATAATATTTGGCTAACGTGATTGTGCCTTTCCAGACGCCCAGCCCCTCTTCGGTGACCTGTATGACTGAATTTTTTCACTCGTATAGTATCAGCCATTGAACAGAAACTAACAGAGCCGGACTTTTGAATATTTGAAAAGTATTTTTAAATTTTCCAGAAGTCCCCTGGTGATCTAGAAGGCTAAATCTTTGAACACTTTATAATACAGACCACTGGGTCAAACCTAAAAAGATTTTCGATTTCGCCCTTGGGGATTGACAAACGAGGAGGAGTAAAGTGCCCCAGAACCCTCTTGAAGCATTCCTCTGGTGGCCTAAGAGGTTGAAACTCGACCGTAGGGCAGGCAGAACATAATTGACTAGTTTAGACGCTAAGCACCATACATTGTTAATCAAAATAAAACTTATTAAAAAAGTTGCAGTTTAATTTGCTGTTAGTATTAGTTTCCCTGTCTTTGACAGGTTTAAATAGTTGTATAAAAATAACGTTGCAAAGAAGTCTTGTTTTTGCGGAGGAATCGAGACACGTGTTTCCAAAAAGTCAGCCTACGCTGTACCGGGGATGATTATCTTAACTTGCATAGTTGAAGCAGATCCCAGATTCTGCAGGTGTCTGGAGTGCAGGTGTTATACAAATACGTTATTGAAGTCGTAGTTTTTACAGAATATTGGAAAGTAGAATCGCTATTCATTTTCAAAATACCACTTCCACTCAGCAAACACCTTTTTAAATTTAAGAAACTTCAACGTCCAGTCAGTGTCTGCTTTGGGATGACTATAAATAGGTCGTAGTAGACATTTAGCATTGTGGGTATAGAACGAAGTACCTACTACTTTTAGCATTGTCAACTACATGTTGCCTACTCAAGGGATATAAATGAAAGATTTCATTTTATTTCTGCCTTTAATAAGAAGACCAGAAACAGTCTATAAAGAAGCTATTGTTTAATTATATAAATATAATTGCAAGTTATGTTTCTTTCTGTCTGTTTATTATCTCAGAACGAGAGAACCCAATTTTTTCTTTTTACAAGATTTATTATCAAATTTCATGAATACTTTAAATATTAAAAGTTCACCGCAAATTGTGAATTCAGTTTTAAGACATTATATATATTCCTTGTGAAGAATGGGAATAGCCAGTTTTTAATAAATGTGGCTATTTTTTTTAACCTATTTCCGCATACATCCACCAAAATACTACTACTACTGTTAAGTACATAAAATAAATCCAGTTTGAAGTAGAAAGTACGTATTTAAATATTATACTGATATTTAAAAGCATTAAATGCCTTTTGTCAGAAGCGAAAAACATTTCCAGATTGGAAAGAAAAGTTTAACCGCTTCATTCTTACCCAAACATTTTTACGCACGACATATTTTTGATCCAGAAACTGAAAACTAGCTTCCACTTCGCCCCATAATATGTACTTGTGTGGCTTGAACTTCAAAACGGAGAGAAAAGCTTTTATACAGAATTTTATATCTTCATAAGAGTGACATAGTTCTATTCTTTATACTTTGAAAAGCAAAATAGGTGTGTATAAATTAAATTTTTTGTAAGGTTGCACTGCACAATAGAATAAATTTTGTCTTTAGCTCGATAAATAAATTCTTTAAAAATATTTTGGAAAAAACGTTTTTCTTTTATCATTATTTTTATGTTTAAAGCAAAAAAAATATATGACAATGTATACATTTTTTTCTCAGAAAACTTTCGGCCTTGTAAAGTATTGGACTTATTCATGATATCACGACTCAAACAGCTGAAACTGAAAATAAAATTCTGGTTTCTTGGATTGCGTCTACCTAGTACTGACCACACAGCACTTTTAGTAATGTATCGCTGTCATAACCATATCATTTCTTTTTTAATTGATACTTCACCCTAACATATCCGGATTACCAGTCTCTGAAATATATAAGAATATTATACTTAAAGAGTTTATACATATGTATTATATACACTACTCTTTGTGAAAATTGCTACACTATGAATGACTGATGGTGAACTTGAAACACCATCAGTCATTCATTCAAATATGCATCAGGTTGGGACATGTAAATGATTATAAAGCCAGTGAAATTGCGCATGCGGTTACGGAGTAGTGCCTTCTGAATTTTCTGGACTTGGATACAAATAGGTGGCTCATACGAGATGTTGCAATTGGTGAAGAGCCGACATTGAGTCGAAAGGGTGTTTCTTGTGTCTCACTATGCCCGGTCACTAAAGCAGGTCGCATTACAAACACTTGACAGACCTTGCTGTAGGAAAGATAGTTAGAATGGGAGAAGCCGTACTATAAAATTGAAATTTGTACCGGCCGAATTACCAGTGATGCGAACGTGGCATCAATGGGCAGATGAGACTCGGACACACAAAGATTCAGGAACTGGATAGCAAAATCGCGCGATTACACGGATGATAGACACATTTACCCCATACCGTTGTATCGAAAAGTCATGAGGCACCTGACGCCGAAGGCGTCTTAATCCCCGATTTCCTCTTTACTTGTGCTGAGTCTGTGACATTAGCTGAGTTGTCGTGGGTCTGTCCATAAGGGCGTCAGTTGCGTCCTGAAAAGGGACTGGTGATGGCACTTGTGGAAATTCGTGGCGGTGGCATGTGCTGAAGAAGATGCACGTGGTACTGGTGGAAGTATTCTGATCAACTTGCTGCTGGCTCTGAATACACTAATTCTGGGGGGGGGGGGGGGCTGGGGTTTTTTGATATCTGCGACCATGTTAGTGATGCAAAAAAGTTTTGCCATGGGATCATCTTCAGGGGTTATGATTTTAAGAATGTTGTTTAATAATTCCTGCAGGTTACTCAGATCGAAGCGCTTTTCTACCTCCTTAAAAATTTAAGGAAGTCAAGAAATGCGTTCGAGGTCTGAGGGGGGGGGGGTCAATTCCTGTGTCAGGTCGTGTCTGGGCAGAGTGCTCTCCTGTTTTTCCTGAGACCGTCTTAGCACTCGCCTGCACTTCCTGAATAGGGGGGATGCTTTTAGAAGGGAGGGGGAGTTTTCCTCACCAAGGTTTGGGGGGGGGGGTCAATTTAGAATTTGGAAGGAGTTTTTTAGCGGCCTGGAAATTTTTTTATGGTTCCTGGGGTTTTGGGGGGCAATGCCTAAAATTGGCGGGGTGATCTCCGCCGCAGTTGCAACATTTTGCATGTAACTCTCTCGATTTCTCACATTTCCTACTGGGGTGGCCTTCGCCACACTTTAAACAGCGAGGGGGGAGGGTACATTGATCACTGTGATGGTTGAAAAGTTGGTAATTATAACACATTTTGAAGCCTTTGCTTTTAAATGTTTCAATTTTAACCTGCATGTAGAGTATACTTTTTATCTCATGGATCCTCGCCCAGTCTTCTGGAGGTTCGAGGCCTATCAGAAAAATGGGGAGGGGGCTCCTATCTTTCCTATTTCTAAGTTGAGCAACTCTGATAACTTTGAATCCTTCACCAGCAAGGGCAGTTTTTACTTTTTCACTATCGGTATCGGACGGCAGTCCTTTAATGACTATCATTTTAGGTCTTTCCTGTTTCAAATTGATGGCATTGAAGGGGATCTTCTTACGGGTCAAGTGGGCTTGCACACTCCTGAAGTCCTCAACGGACTCAGGAGTGATTCGGATCACCCTTCCCATAAGAAGACCCTGTACTTTATTCTCTAGTATACTATTAAGCTCGTCTATGAGGGCTCCCCAATCACTTGAAGAGTCCACATAGAAGGAGGAGACTCTATCCTTAGGGGAGGGGAGGCTCAATAGCCATGGTGGCTTCCTCACTCTCAAGTTCTGAAAATTTATTTTGAGTCTCAGGTACTGGCTCAGGCTGGGTGGAAAGTTTTGGCTTCTTCCAATTACTAGGGGTAACATAACCCTCAATTTTCTTGTACATCTCGTCTTTAAAAATTATATACAAGTCGTCATCGGTGTTTTTTTCCTAGTTTTTTACCATATCGTTTATGAAATTATACGTATCGCGATTAACTAACGTATGGGGATCAGGGTTTTTCAGCAGCGCAGAAGCATCAAGAATACTACCTGTGAGGATTTTCTGTAATATCTTGGTTTGACTTCATTCAATGTCCTCGTCCTCGAGTTCCTCTTCAAGTCTGGCAATGACGTAGTCATAACAGATGAAATGGGTTACTATCTTCCAGGTGATAGAGTCTCTAGGAATTACATCTTTGGAGATATCCAGAGTCTTTAGATATTCATTTTCGAAGGTCGATGCAGTTTCGTAGCGGGTTTCCTGTTGCACCAGCTTGCTTGAAGTTCCGGCTGGTTGAACGTCCATATCACTCGGTTCAATGTCAGCTTGGAAGTACGCCCCCGGGACATATGGCATCTTCTTGATAGCACTCTTGATCTTTTTGCTTTTAACTAGACTTTTAGTCTTAAAGGAGGCTTTCCTAACACACTTTCCATCCGCACTTACGGTCCTCCCATCCTCAGCCATGTTGAGCGCACGAGGCAGCACAAGCATGTACTGACAAATGAGAATACGTAAAAATCATCACGTGGCACTGGTCAGGAGCGGAGCACGAACAGGTCCGTACACCACAACGTCGTAGGCTGAACTCGATTTACCCCATGGCAGTGACAAATTACACAGCGACATTCATGGTGTTAGCACAGTCAGAGGGCAGATTTTGTTCTCCAACACAGTTCGACGTCGTTTTTTTAAAGGACTGGTCGCTCGCAGCCCAGTGCTGAGAATTTCTTTGACCGTCAACCACAGGAGCCTCAGACTGCTAACAATTTCGTTCTGATTGGTAACAGGTAGTGGTTTCTGATGAATAACAATTCAACTTAAGGCATCGTGATGGTTGCATACGTGTCCGAAGACATCGTGGTGAGCGTTAGCTTAAAGTGTACATTTTGCATCGTCATATCGGTCCAACGCTAAGTGCTATGGTTTGGATGCTATTGGATTGGTTCTATTCGTGTTTTCGCTTTGTACGAATACAAGAAACCCTCAATAAGCAATACGTCAGGGATGCTTCAGAGAAAGAGGCAATATATTTCTTTTCCAGCAGGTTACTTGCATGTGGCTCAGGATATCCATGGCCTCTTCCACTGATGGAAAATACTGCTTCTTCTCTGGCATGCACGTTCACCAGACATGTCTTCTATTAAGCATGTTCTCAGACATGTGCTCTATGAAACTAGATTCCACTTCATCCAATATCATATACTTAATAGTGTGGTTTGATATGATAGCTAAGCAACTGGCCTGTTAAGAGTTTCCACTATTCTCGACAAATCAATTCTGAACTCGAGTAGAAATCAAAACCATTTTAATTCCTTGCCACATCGTATAGAAGCTTTTATTGCTGCTTCAGCCGACAATAACAGATAATTAAAATAAAAACGTATAAAATGAATTTTATCCCAAATACAAATAATGCGTTAAATGCGTGATAATTAAACTATAATCAATCTCAACTTTACTTACCTGTTCAATCAAGCATAAGAAAATGCAACATCTTGATTGTCACGCATTCTATTTATAAACTCAACACACACATACACGTACACACCATTCAATTTATATTTTGTAACTTAAAGGTACCTACTTGAATTGCTATACTTCAGTTGTCCTATTCTCTCCGATCACTATTATTGGGATAAAAATTGGATAATCCATGATGCTTAATTGAACATAAGTTTGTTTGTTTGATTGAAAAATTCCCAGAGAAACGTGTTTGAAACTTTTATAACAGAGAGTAATGGTAGTTTGGATTATTTAATGTAATTTTTTCTGAAGAGATTTTCATTTCCATTTTAGTGAAAAATATATCTAATAAAACAATTTTTGATTTAAAGTGTATAGTTTGATGTCCTAAAAGAAATGCTTTAGTGAAAACTTTTATAACTTGTTTTACTTTTCTCGAGAGGTAACTAAAGGAAAGTATGGTGGTTGTGACTTGTTCTACCTCTCTTGATACACTAACTTATGGCAGTAGATTAAGAAAACTTTTTACTTTTATCGATGTAGCTTAAGAAAAGTACGGTGACAGTGATTTAATCACAAGTCGACTTTTCACCGTAAATACATCTGGAACGAGGGAGCCCTAGATACCAGAAATGAATTGTGTAGGTATGTGGGTGGGTGCGTTGGTAGGTGTCTAAGCGTTGGCCTTTCGTAATCTCGAAAACTACTGAAGCGATTTAGAACACATTTGGGTGGCAAATTTTATGAATTATATAGATGTGAATGCAGAGGAAACATTTGAAAAATGTATATAGTTTATCAATAAAATGAGATTTTGTCAAAATCAGTAACCTTTCGTAGTCTAAAAAACCGCTGAAGTGATTTGGACCAAATTTCAGTGGTATATTGCTTATGGATGTGAATGCCAGAAATAAATTAAAAAAATTCTATATAGTTTGGGTCAGATGTCAAATATTCACTTGGTTTGCGAGTAAAGCCACCGAACTACTCCGATCCTCTAGTTTTAATTTGGATAAAAGTTGAAATTGTGGAGTCATGATAAAAATAAGTGAAATGCAGTTATTTTGGCCCGAATAAGTGGCATAGTGTCTTAAATAAATGAAGTAAGTTTATGTTGTATTCGCTACACTCGTGTTTAAAATTAAGTTAAAAACACATTTTTTGCGATAATTCAGAATAGTTACGACTAATATTAAAAACATTGATGTCATATACAGGGTGATTTAAAACAGATGGTCTAAACTTTATGAGGTGGTAGTACACACCAAACCAAGTATTTTTTGTCATAGTTTACCGGGTCGGAAATGAAACGTAAAGGCGCCAGTGGGCGCTTAATGATGAAACCGACGAGGTGAGCCGAAAACACAGGAATGACTTGGAAGTTATAAAATGACATTTAATAAAAAATAATTACAGTAATGGCTCAAAAGAGCGACCGCCAACCTGAATGCACGTCTCACAGCGGAGATGGAGGAATTGGCAGACTCTCTCGAACAGATCAAGCATACGGTGCACTTCGGCAGCAACGGCCGAAATTCTGGCGACGAGTTCCTCTTCAGGTTCAAGGAGAGTGTTATAGACAAGATTCCGGAGATATCCTCACTAAAAGAAGATCCATAGATGAAATGCATATTGGTTTTTTCCCTATTTGTAAATTCCTCCATCGTCTCCAAAGTCGGAGCTGCGAATAACTGTTGCAAACTAAGGCCTTACATTCGGTGTTACGAAAATTTGCATAAGGGTTCTTCTTCTTCCCCCGATGAAATTTGCATACGCGGTTTTCATCTTCGATCAAAAAATAACAACCAGACTGACGCTTTAAAGTTTGAGGAGCGGTCGCTTCCAAACGAATAAGCGCCTTGTAAAGCCTTTACGTTTTATTTCGAAAATGGTAAACTATGAAGAAAAATGCTTGGTTTGGTGTGAAGCTGGTCAGTCTCAAGCGGAGATCGATCGATGTTTAGGAGTGTCTCGAATGGTGGTATCCAGGTTATGGTACCAATTCCAAACAATGGGTACTATCATCAGGAGACTAGGCCAAGTCCGCTCAAGAGCCACAACACCTCAGAGAATTGATACGTGGCATTAACTGCACGACGCCATCCAGAGATGATTGCTAGAGAGCTCTTTCAGGATCTCGCTGCTGCGTCTGAAACAACAATTTCAGGGCCAGAAGGCCCTTTACGTCCGGCGACTAGGGATGTGTGTTCCTCTCAATAGGTCGCAGAAGAGAGCTCGTCTTTCGTGGAGCCAAGAACACCATTCTTGGATACATCAAGATTGGGGCAGTGTCCTCTTCAATGATGAATCGAGATTCAATACCCAAAGTGATTTACGATGAGCCTTCATTTGAAGGAGCCGGCGCGCTATCGCCCCTCCAACGTAAGGGAAATCGACCACTTTGGTGGAAGTGAAATCCGTGTGTGGAGAGTCATCATGTTGGACGGCCGTACACTACTGCACATCTACGATGTGAGCAATGTGACCGCACAGCGCTATAGAGATGAGGTCTTTGAACTTTATGTGAGGCTTTTCTAGGGAGCTGTCGAAGAGGACTTTATTTTTATGGTCGATAACGCGAGGTCACACAGAGTTTAACTTGTTGACGATTTTCTGGAGGAAGAGGGTATTCTCCGTATGGTGTGGCCAGTCGCCAGTTGTTGTTGAGACCCAGACCGTCCGACCTACCAGAAAGGTGTAAGGTAACCGTTTGGACGGCCGGGAAGTGCCACCCAATTTAGACCGGAACCCAGTGGGGGAGGTATCCACAGGGACCGTACCCTTCTCCCCCTACCACCAACCTCTCGGATGGACTTACGGACCCACATGTTTAAAGTGAACGCACTCCGCATGAACACGGCGGTAGTTGTGGCAGCGTGCAAATCCAGCGCGCAAACCATCGGGCTACCGCGCCCGGAATGTGCCAACAGCACGCGGTGTTCCCAGGTGGGGCCAGTCGCCTTAATCCTATACAGCACATTTGGGATGGTCTAGGAAGAGCAAATACACAACATTAACAACTCGTTCTCGACCGCTCAAACTGCTGCTCATACCTCAGAATGAGTTGAGTGGTCTTGGTTTTCGACAACATTAACCCTCTCCCAGGATCCTCCAGGCGTTAAAATACTCGCTTTTAGAAGAATGAGATTTTTTGACTTAAGCTATGATCAACAACCTCATTTACAGTATGAGGGGCCGTTGTGCGGCTTGTAAAGCTGTGCGGGGTGGCCACACTCCTTATTAACCGGACCATTCTGGAAATACGAGTATGCTGAATCAAGGTATGGCAGCTTTTGGTCTCATTTGCATATTGCAAACATATACTTCCTGTGTATTTTGTTACGTTACTATCGGCTATCTTATAGTATGGGGCATCTGTGTACAAAATTTCATTACAATAAACCAATTATTTTTCGAGATATCACATGTTTTGTGTTTGTAACCTGAATTTTGGACACCAGTGTATTTGGCTAACAAGATTTACCCGAAAAAAGCGGCTGCTTCAATTTACCGATGGCTCAACTAAACGGATTTATAGGATTTATTTCGCCATTAGACCATCACGTTCAATTTATAATTCTGGTTGTAAGCGACTTAAAAAATGAAGTAAATAAACACCTAAGTAAAAAAATATTTCTCAAGCTTACTTCTGCTATAAAATAAAATAAACTTTCATTTACATATTCTTGATGAAAAACTCGGTAATTATGATGATACACGTTTTTTTATCATTTCGCTGAACTAATTGAAGCATTATATGTGCTTTCAAAACATAAATTGCTGATGGCACTTTGGATACCCTTTTACGTCTATAATGAGCATTTTTTGCATATTTTTTTAATCCGCATATTTCACCTAGTCGTTAGCTTCTTATTTAAAACAAGAAAAATAAAACCATTAGAATACTTTAATGTAGAAACTCACGTAGGCAAAATCGAACACTTTAAAGGGATATAAAATACATTTAAATAATAATTTGGTGTTTTTTGGTACGTGTTTGTAATTTCATTCAAAACAATCTGATGTGGGAAATTCATGATTTTGCTTACATAATCTAACGACTGTACTTCTTTCAGAGTGAAATAATGATGTACAACTGCGGAAAAAAAGCGAATCATCCTCCTTTATTCTGCCACCATTCATAGTAGAGCAAATTCAAAGACATCATTCGAAAGGGAATAACTTCTTCTAAAAAATTTTATGAAAAAAATTGCATAAGGGGCTGTAATTATATCAAATACCACGGAACCTTCAAAATTCCTAATGGCATCACACTGTTTTGATTTCTTAAACAAATTCTACATTCCTAAATTAGTCTGCATATAAATGTTTTATAAAGTCCCTGTCGTATATTACGATTTTAAATATGGAGATGATTCAGGGATCATCTCCATATTTTCCATATTTAAAACCGCAACTTGAAGAACGATATTATTGCTGCTTGATTAAAACAGTTTTAATAAAGTGTGTGAAATATATCACCATGCCCTAGTGATGCTAAGTTTGTGTTCCGGTACAGTCACGTATGAATTATGAGTATATAAAATTTTGAGCTTCTAATGTTGAATTAGTTTTCTAGGCTTTCCAAAATATTTTTTTCATTACGCTGATTACTTTTGAATGCTTTAGTATTAAACGACTAACAATAACAACACTGAACAAAACAACGTATTTTTTCATTTTCAATATCAACTTTCGTATGCAATATGTATTATGAACTTAATACTTGAAAACAAAAATAATGAATAGGATCTTTGACATATTTTGGTGTGGATAGTTTCGGAAGGACTTTTTATATGACTATTTATATTTTATATTTATCTCTTTCTTTTCTGTAACTTCTTGATACAAGATAATATTTATCCGCTTATTTCAGACTCGGGCAATGCCGGTAATTTATTCTAGTAAATTCATAAAATTCAGATTCTAATAATGTTTTTCATATGTAAATGAAGTGTTTAAATTTTCGCTGTTTAATTTTGAAAGGCGAATATCGTTTCTATGATATTTATCTATTGTCCGTCATGCGAAGGGTAGTTTACATATATATGACGTTAAAATGTGAGGGGAATTGCTGAAAGAGTAATGTGCCGCAAACTTTGACGATACAAATGTTTTAATGAATACAAATAAATTAATGCCAAAATTAATTACAAAAAATAAATTAATTACAAAAAATTTTAATGAATACAAATAAAATAATAACGGCACGTGTTTTGGGGGAATTATTTTAATAGTCCTTTTCTTTAGAGCAGGAGTCGTGTACATATGCGGAAAGCTTGCGAAAAAATTCCTTTCTAAGTAGAAATTTTATATTTAATAACTGTCTATGATTAACTCAATCGAATACATTGAAATCATTTTTATGATTATAAATCACATTGTCATGTTTTGTTAAATAATTTAAACAAAAACGTATGCAATAAAACGAAACGTGATATAATATAACTTATATGTAAGCCTGTCAAAGACAGGAAAACGATAAATTTTAAAGAAATAAGTTGCAAATTGTTTTAATATGCTCTTCTTTTGACTAACAATGTATGGCGTTTAACGTCGAAAGTGGTCATCTTAATCGAAAATAGGTGCAAAAGTTCTATTCCGTGGTCGATATATAAATGTGCAACATCTCAGCCTTCTAGTTCAATGGGGCTTCTGAGTGATGTGAACAGACTTTTCGCCCCGATTTTGCCCTCCCCGAGAGAGAAATAAACAAGAAAGTTTAATCATGCATATAGTATTAATTATGAAACACTCTCCAACTGAAATGCAATTTTATTTAAACATCTCTAAAATGCGAAACATTTAGCGGTGATATTTTAAAAATTATCACAATAATACAATAATTTATTATATTTGAAAATTCCATTGAAAACAAATGAACTTTGTTAAAATAATGTCATCGAAATATAAATCGCCTGGCTCTATATAAAGACGTGAATATTTCATTCATAAACTTTTTTCCATTCCTTTCATTCAGCGGCGATATTTTTAAAATTATCGCAATACTACAATATTTTTTTTTCTTAAAGACGTAAAACCATGGAGGTAAAATTACTTTCTAACTCCATGCTTAAAACTTCATCAAAAAAGCAATAATATAGAATCGTCTGCTTCTCTGTGTAAAATCAATGAATGTTTCATTCACATCAGCTATATTGTAGACTCCAGATCTAAATAACTTTACGTTAAAGAAATTCAGCTATATTGTAGACTCCAGAGTTAAATAATTTTACGTTAAAGAAATTCAGCAATTTTTTTACAACTCAACTTACAGTTTGATGTGTTTACATTCTCCATACGTGAAAGTTAGGCTACGTTGTAGAAACGATCAAAGTTTGATGATCATTTAAACTCCAATATATTGTAATTGCGTTGGCGCAGTATATAGATGCACAGAAAAAAAAATAAAGCGGTTTTATTACGGATGCAACACTAAATATAAATTAAAATGAATTTTAAAAATCACGATATTGACACAAGATGGATGCCATATTTTATTTTGAAGTGGGTCACGCGATCTTTTCATATAATATAGGTGCAATTATCAATTTAATTTTTATTTAAAAACTACCGAACATATTTTACTGAAATTTTTTATATATTTTATGGGATAATTTGAATATTTCCTAAAATTTTCTAAACAATTTGTGAATTTTAAATTCGCTTAAAAAATGTTTGAAAAATTAGGTCCCGTAGGGTTCAATGTATTTAATTTTTTCAACCTGGGTTCAATCCAAAACTATATTGGGTGATATTATTAATTTACATTCCCATATGTTCCACTGATCGTCTCAACAACATACTAAAATTTCATTTTGATAAAGTCATTTTTACGACAGTTATCGTACGAACGGACAGACAGATAGACAGAATGAACAAAGTCATAAACACTTTTCAACTATGTTGTAAAGTGTTAAAAATCCGACTTCGATCGATTCTGTTTGGTAGACGATATTATAAATGTGCAAACATTCAGATGTCTAGTTCAGTGAGGTATTCTTAGTGGTCTGTAAAGACTTTTCGGCTTCACCTATTTTTCTCTCCCCGAGAGAGAAATCGAAAATCAGACTCGGATAGATTTTGTTTCGCAGAAGATATTATAAATGTGCAAAAATTCAGCCTTGTAATTCAATGATGATTTTTAAGTGGTTTGAAAATACTTTTCGCCCCCCTCCCCTCCATTTTGCCCTCCCGAGAGAGAAATCGAAAATCAGACTCGGATAGATTCTGTTTCGTAGAGGATATTATAAATGTGCAAAACTTCAGCCTTCTAGTTCAATGAGGACTTTTAAGTGGTTTGAAAAGACTTTTCGTCTCCCCCCCCTGTATTTTGTCCTCCCCGAGAGAGAAATCGAAAATCAGACTCGGATAGATTCTGTTTCGTAGAGGATTTTATAAATGTGCAAAACTTCAGCCTTCTAGTTCAATGAGGACTTTTAAGTGGTTTGAAAAGACTTTTCGTCTCCCCCCCCCCTGTATTTTGTCCTCCCCGAGAGAGAAATCGAAAATCAGACTCGGATAGATTCTGTTTCGTAGAGGATATTATAAATGTGCAAAACTTCAGCCTTCTAGTTCAATGAGGACTTTTAAGTGGTTTGAAAAGACTTTTCGTCTCCCCCCCCTGTATTTTGTCCTCCCCGAGAGAGAAATCGAAAATCAGACTCGGATAGATTCTGTTTCGTAGAGGATATTATAAATGTGCAAAACTTCAGCCTTCTAGTTCAATGAGGACTTTTAAGTGGTTTGAAAAGACTTTTCGTCTCCCCCCCCCCTGTATTTTGTCCTCGCCGAGAGAGAAATCGAAAATCAGACTCGGATAGATTCTGTTTCGTAGAGGATATTATAAATGTGCAAAACTTCAGCCTTCTAGTTCAATGAGGACTTTTAAGTGGTTTGAAAAGACTTTTCGCCTCCCCCCCCCCCTGTATTTTGTCCTCCCCGAGAGAGAAATCGAAAATCAGACTCGGATAGATTCTGTTTCGTAGAGGATATTATAAATGTGCAAAACTTCAGCCTTCTAGTTCAACGGGGACTTTTAAGTGATCTGAAAATACTTTTCGCCCCCACTCATTTTGTCCTCTCCGAGAAAGAAATCGCAAATCAGGCTCGGATATATTTTGTTTCGTAGAGGATATTAGAAATGTGCAAAAATTCAGCATTCTAGTTCGACGAGGACTTTTAAGTGGTTTGAAAAGACTTTTCGTCTCCCCCCCCCCCCTGTATTTTGTCCTCCCCGAGAGAGAAATCGAAAATCAGACTCGGATAGATTCTGTTTCGTAGAGGATATTATAAATGTGCAAAACTTCAGCCTTCTAGTTCAATGAGGACTTTTAAGTGGTTTGAAAAGACTTTTCGCCTCCCCCCCCCCCTGTATTTTGTCCTCCCCGAGAGAGAAATCGAAAATCAGACTCGGATAGATTCTGTTTCGTAGAGGATATTATAAATGTGCAAAACTTCAGCCTTCTAGTTCAACGGGGACTTTTAAGTGATCTGAAAATACTTTTCGCCCCCACTCATTTTGTCCTCTCCGAGAAAGAAATCGCAAATCAGGCTCGGAAAATATTTTGTTTCGTAGAGGATATTAGAAATGTGCAAAAATTCAGCATTCTAGTTCGACGAGGACTTTTAAGTGGTTTGAAAAGACTTTTCGTCTCCCCCCCCCCTGTATTTTGTCCTCCCCGAGAGAGAAATCGAAAATCAGACTCGGATAGATTCTGTTTCGTAGAGGATATTATAAATGTGCAAAACTTCAGCCTTCAAGTTCAATGAGGACTTTTAAGTGGTTTGAAAAGACTTTTCGCCTCCCCCCCCCTGTATTTTGTCCTCCCCGAGAGAGAAATCGAAAATCAGACTCGGATAGATTCTGTTTCGTAGAGGATATTATAAATGTGCAAAACTTCAGCCTTCTAGTTCAACGGGGACTTTTAAGTGATCTGAAAATACTTTTCGCCCCCACTCATTTTGTCCTCTCCGAGAAAGAAATCGCAAATCAGGCTCGGATATATTTTGTTTCGTAGAGGATATTAGAAATGTGCAAAAATTCAGCATTCTAGTTCGACGAGGACTTTTAAGTGGTTTGAAAAGACTTTTCGTCTCCCCCCCCCCCCCTGTATTTTGTCCTCCCCGAGAGAGAAATCGAAAATCAGACTCGGATAGATTCTGTTTCGTAGAGGATATTATAAATGTGCAAAACTTCAGCCTTCTAGTTCAATGAGGACTTTTAAGTGGTTTGAAAAGACTTTTCGCCTCCCCCCCCCCTGTATTTTGTCCTCCCCGAGAGAGAAATCGAAAATCAGACTCGGATAGATTCTGTTTCGTAGAGGATATTATAAATGTGCAAAACTTCAGCCTTCTAGTTCAACGGGGACTTTTAAGTGATCTGAAAATACTTTTCGCCCCCACTCATTTTGTCCTCTCCGAGAAAGAAATCGCAAATCAGGCTCGGATATATTTTGTTTCGTAGAGGATATTAGAAATGTGCAAAAATTCAGCATTCTAGTTCGACGAGGACTTTTAAGTGGTTTGAAAAGACTTTTCGTCTCCCCCCCCCCCCCCTGTATTTTGTCCTCCCCGAGAGAGAAATCGAAAATCAGACTCGGATAGATTCTGTTTCGTAGAGGATATTATAAATGTGCAAAACTTCAGCCTTCTAGTTCAATGAGGACTTTTAAGTGGTTTGAAAAGACTTTTCGCCTCCCCCCCCCCCTGTATTTTGTCCTCCCCGAGAGAGAAATCGAAAATCAGACTCGGATAGATTCTGTTTCGTAGAGGATATTATAAATGTGCAAAACTTCAGCCTTCTAGTTCAACGGGGACTTTTAAGTGATCTGAAAATACTTTTCGCCCCCACTCATTTTGTCCTCTCCGAGAAAGAAATCGCAAATCAGGCTCGGATATATTTTGTTTCGTAGAGGATATTAGAAATGTGCAAAAATTCAGCATTCTAGTTCGACGAGGACTTTTAAGTGGTTTGAAAAGACTTTTCGCCCCCCTTCCCCTATTTTCCCCTTCCCAAGAGAAATCGAAAATTCGACTCGGAAAGATTCTGTTTCGTAAATGATATTTTAAATTTGCGCAAACATTCAGTCTTTTAGGTCACCGAAGGACTTCTGGAGAGTCTGGAAAGACAAAAACTCGTTTGACAATTTTGATAAAGATATGGACCCAGACGTCCTATTTCAACCCTTTTCTGTACGAATACGAAATATTTTTCTCATATAATACTTTTCTGCTTACTGTACATGTGTTTCTTCGATCTGGATATTTGAAATGAAAGAAGTAGCAGTAGTTATTTGCTGTATAATTATTAATTTCCCTATATACATAGTACGTATCATGTATAGGGAAAATATTGTGACGGGGGTTGAAAATTCGAATTCAAGTTTTCAACGGAAGACCATGTTTCAAGCATCCCTGAACGCGAATGCTCGTGCACGAACGAATGTAGCGTTTCAAACGAAATTTGGTGCAAATATTACAAACAGCGAATATTGAAACCCCATTGATGTTGAATAATCAGAAGATTATTCAATTTTCAAATAAAAATTTCAGAAAATACTCAAAAAATCATGACATTCAATGATGTTACGCAAATTACCTTTTCTTACGTAATTTTTCATTAGGAAACGAATGACGCAAACTTTGAAATGTTAGCATGAACTGTTCTTGAGATATTGCACATTTTTCAAATACACGTATAAAAATTCACAAAATTAAAAAGTATTAATTATTGTGAAATATGTTAACTTTTCATATATAATATGTGATAAATTTGTTAACATCATTCTCGTTCGTTCCATTCACGAGAGACTATACTTTGATTAATAGTTCTGCATTTTGAAGCCCAACAATTCGCTAATAGCCATTTATATATAGGAAAGCTTTTCTCTCCATTTGTCTGTATCACTTGGCGATTAATTTGGAAAACTTCACGATATTTCACCCCAAATTAATGAAAATATGGTCACAATTATAAAAATGACGCTAAATTAACGAAAATGTCGTTGGACTTTTTTCAAATAATTTATTAGGAAAGTCACATAAAATTAAAAAGATATTTACTATTGTGAATTACTCTCACTTTTTATATGTAATATTATGTGATAAATTTGTTAAAATCATTCTCGTGGATCTTGCTCGTTCCATTCAGGAGAGAAGATACTTTTTTGTAATTGTTTTAATATTTTGATGTCTACCAATTCACAATCATCTATATATAATAAATTCGGTTCTCTCTGTTTGCCTGTAAGGCTTAGCGATAAATTTGACTAACATAGTGACTAATTTAGCGAAATATCGTCAACTTGACGATATTTCACACAGATTGAAAAACATATCGTTAAAATTGAAAAAATGACGCTAAGTTAACGGAAATAACGTTAAAGTGATGAAATAATTATTTAAATATTTTAATATATGGGCTACATTGTTTATTGGGGATACTATTAGTATCGATAATTGTCAATTTAGAGTTGCACGAAATATAAGTTAATTGGGTACTCCGAAATAGTTTTAAATGTTATCATCGGGTAAAACACTAAATATACAATTTAGCTTTAATAACATTATACCGTGGAGCTTATATACAATTTTGTTACTGTGAAATAAATAAATTCATTGCATTATACAGAAAAAGTCATGTGATGCCCAAATTATATTTTTATATTTTTGTACCATGATTTACAATAATATTCAGAGTTGCTTGTTTTGCGCTCAACTGATCAGGTTAACGTTTAACCTAAAGAGTTAAATGCGCTTTAATAAAGTAGTGAGGAATAACAAATGACTTAAGAAGTCATTTATCTCTATTAAATTTTAAAGCATGTCAGAACAAGGATATTGATATTCAGATTTCTTGAACTGCAACAGAACTGAATATTTATGAATATTTCCATTTAAACTGTGTAATATATTGGAATTTGTAAAATGTGTTGATTTATTTTAATGATGGATTTCATTGGTACTAATGTTGAAAGTGTAATAGAGTTGTTGGTACCAATAATGACATTAGGCTAATCTGCATTGTACATTGCATATGCATGATATGCGAATTATATTGAAGGTGTGTAGAATTAAAAATGTGTAAAATTCAGTAAAGTTGTGTAAAAGTTTTGAAGTTTTTTTAATTTTGTTCTTTAATAGCAGATTGAGCTGTGCATGTTAAAGTTGTGGTTACGACTCATTAGATTGAAAGGTGAATTGTGTTTCTCAGGATCTGCTAAAGATAGAATTTAGATGATGACTGAAATTGATTCAGCATCAAATTCAGGTAGAGAGATATGTACTAAGGATTTTCACTCCTGGGTTTTTTCCCCATTTCGTTCTAAAACGCGTCATTTTAATTGTAATATTTATTTCTCAGGATTGGCTACAAATTAGAATAGATGATAGAACAGATGATAACTTATATGGGTTCAGCATTAAATTCTTGTGGTTGTATGGCAATTGACTAAGGACTTTCACTTCCACTTTCTTTTCTACTTCCAACTTAAAAGTTGATATTTTCCTTGCAACATCCATTTGCTATAAATCGGCTATAGATAAAGCTTAGTTGATGACTGATACGGATTCAGAATCGAATTCAAAAGGGACTAAAGTGATTCACTAAGGACATTCACCTCTTTTTGTTTCATATCCATTTCAAATTTTTTTCTTAAGACATCTATTTCTCTGAATTAGCCATGGATAGAGTTTAGAGGATGAATGATATGAATTAAGCATCGAATTTCAGAGGTGAGTAGTGATACACCACTTCTGGTTTAGGAGATGCCACTTTCGATATTTTCCAAAATTCACATGACTGTACGAATTAAGTGTGCAAAAGAGGATAAAAATGCTTACGTTAATAGTTCCTCCGATAATGAAGCGCACTTGCCACTTTATGAGAGCTCTTTCATAAATTTCTTTTTTTTATTCTGAAATTTTATTTTGAAAGTGAAAGCGTGATAGAAAAGGAAATATAAATTAGACAGTACCAGTATTGATTTGATAATTATTGTCTTGCAGATGATATTAATGAGCATCCTTCTGCAAGATTTGTTTAAATAGAATTTACTGAAGAGGAAAAGGAAGAAAAAGTTAGTTTATTTTTAGGAAAGACAAAAATTTACGAGCCAAGAAACCTTTTATTAAAAAATTTCTATTATCGCAAATACAAGCATTCTACCCATAAGGCACATTTGTAGCTGAAAAGTTTGCCCTTTTTTCCCAATAAAAATGCCTCAATAGAGCCCATTTAAAGGCTTGAAAGAGTGGGCAAAAAAAGTTTGCTTACTTAATTCTTTATTTAACAAAAGGACCTTTTGCTTCCTACAGAACAGCTGGATTTTTTTCATTCTATAGGACAGCTGGAGCGTATTTTTACAGAACACAATATTGTTGCTACCATACTAACAATAGTTTTATAATGGAAAATATGAAAATAGTGGATAGTTGAGATAATGCATATTTGATGCTCATTTAATCTTACTATTTATGTCGTACATTGCATTATTTTAAGTGAACGTGACCGATGAAACGCACCATTAACCTCTACAGCAAAATACATATGTGCGTCTGTTAAACCAGTCAGATTACTTTGGATTCACTGAATACGCATTTTTGGAAGAACTAGACTGCTTATTTATTTCATACTATATTAATATTTGTAATATTTACACTAAATGAGTTTAATCCTATCCATCGGTTTTACGCCAAATGCCTAAAATGTTTTCGGCCCATACCCTCAGTATTTGCAGGTTAGCATATTGGAAAACTCAATGATTCACTTTCCTGCGTACGTCATTTTTACTTTCAGCCACATTTCTGCTCAAACATCCCCAACTCCACAAAAGCATACTCTCAATTAACTGTGTGTATTTTTCTATCTTTTTAGGCGAGTCAACCGTCATATTTCTCATTTGGGCTAGATCTTCCTATAGCGCAGGGGCACGAGCGTAAATAAAAACCTGTACAGTAGCATGTGCAGAAACGTAAGGGGAAAAGGGCATTATTTTTACCAGTAAAAGGTATGCCCGTCATATGACGGAATTAAAAATTTTCAAAGCATTGCTTTCTACTTAGCTTTCTTTTTATCAATATCGGTTTCTTTTTATCAATTTGGTGACATTTTTATCAATTTGGCGACATTTTGGTCAATCTGGCGATATTTAAAAAAGCCGCCAAGTTAGCGATATCCCACTAAATGTTTCGCTAAGCATTACGGACAGACAGAGAAATGGGTTGTTCTTATAGTCGTTTGTTATGTTCTTTCCAAGATGTTAAATTTTCATCAATTAGTCGTCCTTTTCATTGAATAAGCGTAATTTTTATCAATTTGGAGAAATGTTCATCGATTTGGCAACATTTGAAAACTCGCCAAGTTGGCGAGATGCCGCAAAAATTTGTCGACAGAATTTCGCCAGGCGTTACAGACGAAGAAATAGGTTAATCGTATAGTAGATTCTTCTATTATCTCCATGGTATTGAATTTTACAGTGATTAGTCGTCATTTTTATCAATTAGGCGACATTTTAATCAATTTGGCAATATTTTTTTTTATCAATTTGGAGAATATTTTCGTCAATTTGGCAATATTTAAAAAAACTCGTCAGGCTGATGATATGTTATTGAAATGTTTATCCGTGATTGAAGCACGTTTGGCAACATTTTGTAGCAGCGTTACCCAGAGACACATAAATAAACAGACAGGCAAATCAAGGTGTTTATACTATTAATAGCGGGTAATGGCAAACTGACGATGAGGGCAAATGAAAATTGAAACTAAACCCATTAAACATCGAAATTTATCTTTATGTTGAAAATAAATTATTTAGAAGTCTTGAGTAACAATATATGTTTAAAGATTTCCTTTGCTAAAGTGCACTTTAAGTGATTTTAAGTGAATGTACACTACTACTCATATTTACTGTAATCACTAGCTAGCGTTCTGAAGATATATAATTTACTAGAAAATTATGCAGTGTATATGCGAGCGAGAAGGGGAAGTAGTATAACGAATTTTCTTAAAAACTCGTGTATATATTTTATCAAAAGTGAATATTTTATTTTCCAGTAAATTTAAAATATTCATCGAAGAAGATAAATTTAGGTATATCCAATTAAAATTAGAGGTTAAATGATTGCAAAGTAGCCGTTTTTAATGCTGAAATAATGAAAATTTCCATCCTGCTAAACATACAAGTATTTCGTTTTGGAAACGTAAGAGAAAAATTCTTCTTGTAACGTCACGTGCCCATGTTCTATTTGCCCCGATTTTACTGTAGTTCAGAGGTTTGGACCCGCCTATTTTATTTGATTGGCAGACCCGTCGATTCAATGTGACGTGTGAAATTAGGCAACTGTTCTGGTTCGGGATTGGGATTTTCATTTGTACAAGTAAACTGCATGTTGGGTTCTTCAATCATACGCTTTTCTGCTAAAGTAGTGGCAGCGTTTGTGCTAAGCAGACCGTTTCTATGCATTTTGTATCACTGTTCGCAGTCATACATAATAATTTACAAATTTTATTGCTGTGGTTTTTTTACAATTATGATATCACAAATGGCTGACAAATCACAGATCAATACATACTTAAATATTTTGAAAATTTCTCTTGAATACAGCTAAATTGCTCAGGGAAGAGGAACAATATATTTGCCATATTTCAAGTGAACGAATATAAAAATATTTTTTTTACTACTTACCTCTGCAACAAAATTGAGAGCCGACGCCAAGTTTATGTTTTATACGTTTCTAATTAGGTATGAAAATATTTTCCTGAAATATTAGCCCATTTTCCAGATGTTTCAGAGGCAAGAAGTTAACATACTATTTATTTCTTAATTTATTTCAATTGGAGACTTGCAGTCGTTTACAAAACTACATATTTTGCATGTTTAATGAACAGGTTGAAGATTTTACTTAGATTCCTAAGTACACTTTAATTAAATGAAATTGTATGGTAAATGATTTATCCTAGCCATTAATCTCCCTTAATTTTAGAGCATTAAAAGAACGGAATACATTTAATATGCTTTCTTGACATTTCAGAAAACTGTACACTTAATGTTTAAATGTTTCTGAAATCAACGATATGTAAATGATTTTTACACTGTAAGATATCTGAAGAGAGTGTGTGTCTTCATTCAATTTTCTCATACCCGCATATTCCCTATTGTTTCTACCTTTATAAGAATTTAGAAACTCTAAACCTCCCAAAAGTTAGACACATGATGCAAATTCTCAAATAGTGAACGCATCCGTGTATTTTATAGGGCAAAACTTACTGTTGTTGTCGATGGGGATGTGAAAATAACCAATAGCGATTTGCTTCAAGAACAATATGACGAAATGGAAGAACCACCTAAAGGGAAGAAAATCGAGAAATATTGAAAATGGAGGAAACATAAATTTGTGACTCAAACAACAACAACAGAAAAATAAAAATAAAATGCAGAGCAAGCATATGAACTCAACGTGCGGAGTAGAAAAAAGAGCGAAACAGAAAAATAAAATTGGCAATGCTCATGCCAGACATCTGAGAAATAAAGTGTCATTAACAAATCATTATCCCGATTATTGGAATTTTTATTAATATGAAAAGCTTCAAAGAAATTCAAATCGAAAACTATATACTTTTGGATATAGGAGGCAGAAAAAACAAGAAAGATCAATCATGCATAAATCATTGATTATGAAACACTTTCCAACTGAAAAGAAATTTGTTAAACATCTCTAAAATACGATACATTCAGCGCTGATATATTTTAAATTATCACATTACTGCAATAATTTTTTATATTTGAAAACATAAAACTTCATCGAAAAAAATGAACTGTATTCAAATAACTTCATCGAAATGCAATTCATCTGGCTGTCTATGTAAAAGCAATTAATATTTCATTCATACACTTTTATTTCAGACGCCAGAGATAAATAATTTTGCGTGAAAAAATTCAGCAATTCTTATACAAATCATCTTACACTCACTTGTTTACATTCTGCATCCATCAAAATTAAGCTTCGTTGTAGAAATGATCAAAGTTTGATGACCATTTAAACTCAAAAATACTTTAATATTACTTTATAATTGCGTTGGCGCAGAATACAAATGCGCAGAAAATACTAAAAAATAAAGCGGTTTTAGGACGGATGCAACACTAAATATAAATTTAAAAGAAGTTTAAAAACCACGATTTTTACACAGGGAAATAAAGAACTAGTTACTCTAAGTCCTCTGGACGAGTCGGACGGTCTGGGTCTTCAACAGGGAAATAAAGATGGATGCCGTATTTTATTTTGAAGTGTGTCATGTGATCTCTTCATATTATATGGGTGTAATTATTATTTTAATTTTAATTTAAAAAACTACCGAACATATTTTGCTGAAATTTTGTTATATATTTTATGGGATAATTTGAATATTTCTTAAAATTTTAAATATATCATATATTTTCAGGGAAATAAAGATGGATGCCGTATTTTATTTTGAAGTGTGTCATGTGATCTCTTCATATTATATGGGTGTAATTATTATTTTAATTTTAATTAAAAAAACTACCGAACATATTTTGCTGAAATTTTGTTATATATTTTATGGGATAATTTGAATATTTCTTAAAATTTTCGAAGCAATTTGTGAATTTTAACTTCACTTAAAAAATGTTTCAAAAATTAGGTCAAATAGGGTTCAATGTATTTCACTTTTTCAACTCGGGTTCAATCCAAAACTAATTGGGTGATATTAATCATTTACATTCCCATATGTCCCACAGACCGTCTCAATAACATACTAAAATTTCATTTTTATAAAGCCATTTCTACGGCAGTTATCGTGCGAACGGACAGACAGAATGAATAATGTCATAAACACTTTTTAACTATGTAGGTAAGTGTTAAAAGAATCAAACCGGTGACTTGTCATCCTACAATGATGAAGCAATGATTATCGGCTGATATATAAAATAGTACAGATTTTTTTAACCAAATTATAACATATTTCAACGTTTCTGTCTGTTGGTTTGCAAATAAACTAGCCTTTTATGCTTGATTTTGCAAGATTTATAACCTTTTCAAGTGTCAGAACTTTTAACTCAAAGTCATAAAGTGCCAAGTCCGCTTTAAGGAAATGAAATCGGAAAATTAATGACTTAGGTCATTCATTAACCTCCATTAACCATTTGAGCTCATATGAACACGTATTCTAATTTTCGAATTCCTTAAAGCACGGGAAAACATTAAATGCTTTAGTGTGAAAACCACTATAAAACTTTTCTACAACACTAGCTTGGTACCCTTATAAGCATATATCCAAATTCTTGAAGCACATTCTTTCTTAAAAGAAAGTCTAAGGATAAAATGAACTACTTTCTTTTGAAGACAAATGTTTTCTATCACGACTCGTAAGAAAAAGAAACACTTGCTAAATGAACTGAAACCTAGTAGCTTTCATTACGCTATCGCGCCACTTGAGTTTAACCGACAATCAAAATCTGGAGCGTTTTGCGACAACGTATTTTGTGAGAGAAAATTACGGAAAGATTTGTTTATCATGAAGAAAAACGAAAGTTCGGAAATTAGAATTTTGCAAAACCACAATTTGTTTGGTGAATAGTATTACTTTCTCTCTCTATATAATATAATGCATACGGAAAGTGTTATGGTAGGGTTGAAAATTTGAATTGAAGTTTTCAACGAAAGATCACGTTTTAAGCATCTCGGAACTCGAATCAACGTTTTTGAGGTGATGTGTGTGTGTGTGTGTGGAGGCGATATCTCACGAACGAGTACAGTGTTCGGAATGAAATTTCGTACAAAATTTACAATCGGTGAATACTGGAAATTTATTGATTTTAAACGCAATCGAATGTTTGGAAGGCCTCTAAATTTTCGAATAAAATTTTGAAAAAATCATTAAAAATCATAATCTTTAATAATGCTACATAAATAAATATTTCTTATGTAACTTTAATTAGAAAACGATGGACACAAATTTTAGAACGCTAGCATGAAGATATTGCACTTTTGAAATAAATTTATCAAAATTATGTATTAACTAGTGTGAAATATATTTACTTTTCATATGTAATATTATGAGATAAATTTATTAACATCCTTCTTGTGAATGTAGTTTGTTCCATTCACGAGAGAAGATATTTTGTGTAATAGTTTTGTATTTTGACGTCCAACAATTCGCCAACATTCATTTTTATATTATATATAAAAATGTTCTTCTATTGGTTTGTTTGAAACACTTGGCAATAAATTTGTCGAACTGGGTGACTGTTATCGAAATGTGGCCAACTTTGTGATATTTTGCTCCAGATTAACGAAAATATCGTTAAAATTGCAAAACTGTCGCTAATTTAACAAAAATAACGTCAAATTGATGAAATCAGTATCAAAATATTTTAATATATGGACTATATTGTTTAGTGCGGATGCTATCAATATTGGTAATTGCCAATTTGGAGTTGCGCGATTTAGAAGTTAATTGGGTACTTCGAAATAGTTTGACATGTTATCTTCCGGAAAAGAGCTTGCTCGTTCCTTACTTCACTACGGGTAACCTCGTCCATGTTTCTAGTTTTTAGGCCTAGGGGTTGTCAAGATATTAATAAAAAACGCAAAGTTAAATCTTTAAAAGAAGTTTGTAAGTGCTCCCCCGAAAATTTGAAAGTAAATCAAATTTGTTTATTGGGCACTATTATTTAACTTATTCGTTTTAAGTAATAAAGAAATTATTATTATACCAGTATATATGTATTTTTATTGGGCTATACCAGTTGGGATATAAGATTACTGAAATTATTGATTTTATCGATCACCGACTGAGTAATAGTCCTTAATTTAAAAATTCACCCGTGAAACACTTTATCACTCTTAAAATCAATCTGTTATGTGTATATCCTTTAAATATATATACATAGTGTTGAAGATCTAGCCTACTCGACTGGCCCTAGAGCTTACAGCAGGTTGTATACGTAGTGTTGAAGACCCAGGCCACCTGACTCACCCTAGGGCAGGGGTCGGCAACCTGCGGCTCGCGAGCCACATGCGGCTCTTTTGATGTAAAGTTGCGGCTCACCAGTTCCATACGAAAAAATTAACAATTTATTATCATAGCTTTAAAAAACATGAAGGATGGATTCGCTGAGAGATTCGAGCAATTCCAAACAAACAAAAGTACTCTCGCGTTCATAATAAATCCTCTCAACACAAATACAAATGAGATAGATCAACATTGAGCCATTTGGAATTGATGCTGGATCGCTCCAAATGCAATTGCTAGATTTGAAAAGCAAAGACTTGTGGAGTGGCAAGTTCACAGAACTCAAGAGCCAGTTGGAAAAGTTGGAGGTCCAGAAATGAATTCCGCGAGTTGAGGCCCTCATATTCGGCGCATGGAATAGTCTTCCAGAATGCTACAGTGAGGTGAAGAAGTTGGCATATGGAGTGCTGACGATCATCGGGTCGACATATTCGTGCGAGCAAGCGTTCTCTTGCATGAATATAATAAAAAGTAAAGTTAGAAGTCAACTAACAAATAAAAATCTAGAGTCGTGCTTAAAACTTAAAACAACAAGTTATAAGCCAGATTTAATCAAACTTTCAAAAGGCACGCAAAGCCAATGCTCCCATTGATGTAACTATCTATATTTTTGTTTTTATATGAATAAATATTATTCCTTATTTAAAGCCGTTTATTTTAAATCAAAAAATCAAATATATATAAGCAAATACTATGATATTGAAACGAAAAGTTTTAGTGGCTCTTTAAAAACTGGAAAATTTTGTAAATTGTAACTGTTGGCTCTTCCGTTTCAATAGGTTGCCGACCCCTGCCCTAGGGTATGTGCAACAGGAGGAGTGGCCGGGAAGTGTATACATAGTGTCGAAAACCCAGACCGTCCGGCTCATCCGAAGACATAGAGCAGCAAGGTGGGCGGCCGGGAAATGCATACATAGTATCGATGTCGAAGGCCCAGACCACACAGCCAACCCTAGGGCTTACGGCAGTTTAATGTGTAGTATGTAGATCTTTTGAATATGTATATATTACTTGCAGATTTATATACATTGCTTATTTTGTAACTTGATAGGAATGCGTGTAACATAATAAAATAACATTTAATAAAAAATTTTAAAATAAACTTGATGTCAGATATAAAATAATTTAAGAGTAATATGGAACTGCGTAAATTATCTTATTCGAATTTTAGCATATCTTGTCTTTGAGGCTCTTTAAAAGTACAAATATCCCATTATGAGATGCAGAATTTCTCTTTCAAACATTCCTTGAAGTATCTGGTAAAGTCAGTATCAACTCCTGCATTTTTATTTCCTATAACTCCGTGAATCTTCGTGTACTCATTCAACCTTTTGTCGAGGCAGTCATTAAATTGCACTTTAATGAATAAGTTGCTGACGCTGAACTAATGGAACGTTAAGAGACGACTTAAGGAAGTGTAATGAGTTACTTTGTTAAAGTTTCTACGTAATGCTGAAATCACAGGAGAATTAGGAGATACCACATTGCGTTTTAAAGAGAATTACACCGATGCTAGTTGCAGAGATCATTAATAATGGCCTGTCTATCAGGTGTAAGCAAATGCCAAATATCATTCTAATACGATTCATCTCTATTATGCCAAGATTTCTGGTATCGTATTTTCACAGGTTGGTAATTTATATTTCAATTTGTTAATCTGAGACATTTTGTAAATGCTGTTGAACTTGATCTTAAAATGAGGAATGATCCAATTTTAGACGATAATAGCTCAGAAAGTTACTCATTAGCAGTTTTGTTATTCTAGGGTTAGTTTATACTTTATCTTCTGTATGCTATGCAAGAAAAGCCTAGCTCCCTGTCTGTCTCACTTAGTGTCAAATTTGGCGAAATATCGCCCACTTTTGGAAAATGCATCAAAATTGCCGATAATCCAATACAGCTGAAAATTTAGTTTTATTTCTTTTATAATGCGATCCTTAAGAAAAATTATTAATTTATTCATCCGAATTTCTCATCTGTCAATCGTGATAATTATTCTAAGGAATTTCAGAGATGATTATTTCAAAAATACTCCTCACGGATAGCAAGAAAAATGATTAAAATCAGAAATTAAAGTGCAGGAGTTTGCAGACTATTGTTGTTGTTGTTGCTCATAACCTCCTGTTTCGGTCGAACCACAAACAGGACCAGTGATGCCAGAAGAAGGACAAAGAATGACACAAGGCGAGATCACAAAGTTTTTTTTATTAACACAAACAAGCATCACTGACGAAGGTCTGGGGGGGGTGCAGCTTCACATTTGGCGAGGACCCAGAAGGCGGAAGACTGACTTCATCCTCAAGAAAACGCCCATGCCTTACTCGGGATTCGAACCCAAGCCCACTAGACAGCAGTCGGAGACGCTATCCACTTCACCGCCTGGGCGGCTTGCAGACTATTATGAATTGTAGTAAGATATGTGTAGAATTCTTCCGACCCCAATTTCAATGCTTAAGGTGCTAGTGGAGTCTTTACAAAACTCTTAAAAAGCATCACGTTGCTTACATGATTGCAATCTTATATAAACAAAGTGCATAGTCATTCAAAAGATAAATAGCATTTATTATCTTTAAAATCGAATCTAATTATTCTGAAAAAGGAACTAATAGAAATGTATATACAAAGCAACTTAAAAATGTATGAACCTAAGAATAGCATACAACAAATAACTTCTCAGTTTGATTCCCCAGAATCAATCAATTAAATGAGTCCAAGGCTCACCTAAAATATAAAATACTCTTCTAATATTAAATAAACTAACAAGACACAATTTTCAAGCTCAATTGAAAAAGCCATTCAAAGCAAATTTTAGTACTTGAGGAAGTAAGACATGCTATTTAATCAAAAATCTGCTTGTGTCTAAAAATCTGGCTCTCTAAAATAAAAGATAAGACCTTTTATAATTTGGAAAATAGTAAACAATTTCCGCAAAATCTAAGCAATGTGTATTAATTCTCTACTTACGTATCTGAAAAACTTATTACTTATGCCAATTTATGTATATGAGCTACAGAATTGATGTATATACATTAATGAAGAGTAATAAAAAAGGATTTCAAGAAGTAGAGACACCACATAGATCTCACAAAACACCATTTTATGGTAAAAAATTCCTGCTAAGTACAAAAACAAAACATCTTTCCAAAAAAGTTATAAAATCTCAAAATGGTTTCTCAAAATTCTCAAAAATTTTCTCGCATGACTGAAGCTATACTTTCAGGTCTAGAATATCCTGTTGAAGAATCATACTCATTCTTTAAATCCAGATTAAGATCCTTCAACATGGTACTGTAGACCTAAAAGTACGAGCTTTAGTCCTGCGATGACTTGAAGCAAACCATTTTGAGATTTCATAACTTTTGGAATGATATTTTTGTTTCTTGTCCTTGGCGGGTAGGTTTCTTTACACCATAAAGTGGTGTTTTTGTGAGACTTCAATACTTTTTGTATCAACATGATTACGTAACAATGATATGACAGGTACTGCAAATTATACTTTACCGTCGAGCACTATTTATTCATGTATTTTTTATGTCTAAATCAAAAATTATCTTCGAGTTAAAAAAAGCACGTACCTCTCATTAAAAACACAAAATTCAACATCATTGATTAAAATCTGTTCATTAAGTTGTAGATCCATTAACACTGCAGAAATTGTATTTTTATTCGATTTTCTAATTCTAAATCAAATTTTCTTCACTTTCCTTTGAAGGAAAGTATGTATCTCACATCAGAATACCTAAAATGATATTTTTGTTTCTTGTATTTGGCGGGGAGGTTTCTTTACCATGAAGTTGTGTTTTTTTTAGATTTCAATATTTTATGTATCAACATGATTACGTAATAATGATATAGCAGGCATTGCAAATTAAACTTTACCGCAGAGTACTATTTATTCATGCATTTTTTATGTCTAAATCAAAATTTATCGTCACGTTACAAAAGCATCATTCATTAAATCGGTTCAGTAGCTAAGGCTGTTGGTCCGTCAAAACTGAAGAAAGAAAAGGCCGAAACGACAATCATAAAAAGTGTCCTTTTAAAGTGATTTTTTTTCTCGTGGGTGCTACCGAATTAATTGTAATTATTTTGGGTTTGTTTCTTCAGCTTTAGGACGGCTTTACATAGAAAAAAGAATGAAGACTCTAGTTTTCTTGGAGGATGGTTAACAGCCCGCTGGAAATCGGTGTTTAGCCCGTCAAATAATAAGTTGGAATTCGTTAAGTTAATTTCCATTAAACAATTAACACAATATCAGAGAACTCTGGAGGAGGAGAGTTACTTATGAATATATATAGCGGATTATGGCGGTAATTACGGAAGTTATTTATTTCTTATACATTAATTTCATTCTCGATTTAATTTTACTGTTGTTTATTAACAACACTGTCTCGTGCTCCAAAATATCTGAACAAACTAGCACATAGCTGTAGAAAATAGAATTGTGACTGTCTGAGAAAAATCTTATCTGAATAGAATCAGCATATTGCAGGATCCAACCTTTATTTTTGCCCCGAAGGTAAATTTGATATCCTACTACCTTCCACAACCAGATTGGTTTCGAATAACTTGGGTCGGGCCTGCCCGAGCTGAAACAAATCCTGTAATTTAGCTTTTTGTATTACGTGATCTCGCAGCTGGCTCGTTCCTGATTATTTTGCAGAGCCATTCGTGGGGGGTCGTTTAGACGAGTGACTGACTAACCGTAATGCGGTTGTACCTCCAAGTTCTAAATGTGTAGCTGATACTTAGGCATTAATTATTTAGAGCTCTGAAGTGAGTAGGGGGTGAAAATTAATATAAACAAATAGAAATTAAAAAACTCATGACAGTGAAGAAAAGAGCAAGACGATTTCATCGTTTCAGTACTCCACGAGAGGGTGATTTTTAAAGATGATAGATGATAATAATTCTAATAATGCAGTTCAGTTTAAGTTTTTAAGAATAATTTAATAAAAATGAGTCAAGTGGAAGTTAATTAAAGGGTGAAGATACGATTAAAGTTAAAAGTTTACAAGGGCTCACGCCCGTTTTTGGTACTTCTACGGGAGGGGTCATACTGCGGGGTATAGCAGATTTTTTCATTGCGGATCTTACTGGGGATCTTACTGAGGATCTTACCTCATTGAGAATCTTACGGGATATTCTTGATTTTTTTAGAGACTAGAGGGTACTGATTTTATTGTACTGGTCGTAATTTCGTTAAAATATGATTGTCCTTTTTCTGGAGTCAAAAAGTATCTTTAATTGTTTAGAATACTTAAGTGTTTAGTTAGAACAAGTTTTTTGCCCCAAGCTCACTTGTACCAATTTTGCTGCACTTTAAGTGGTCACTGCGTTCCATTTTACACCTGTTGCCCGTATATTCAAATGTCTTCAAAATAACTATAATATTGCTTATTTGGCATTCTCCAAAATATTACCATTATTAGCGTTTTGCATCCTTATTAACGTTTTGCTTCATTGGGACCGGTGCACACGAGCGACGTGCGTCATTTTTGCAGTCGCATCCTGTGACGCCAAGTTGACACCGCGTCCCAGCAGTACATTGATTTGAATGGTGATTTCAAATGGGAGGCTTTCGGGCTGGTGCACACGTCAGAAGAACTGAAGGTAAAATTAAATATCTTCAAACCACTATAAACTTTACATTCAGCATTTCAGACACCCTATGGGAATTTTAATAAACAGGAAACAACAGGGGAGTAGTTAATGATAGTTACGAAAGTAGTTAAGAGAATTTCAAGGATTAGGGACTGTTTGTAAAATATAAATATTTTAAAGCCTCATTGCAAGTGAAGATTGTCTAGAATGCAGGAAAAGGGAGAGAGTACTTTTGTTGGAAGTAAAATGCAATCATTGTTCAGATGTGCGAGGAATTGTCACTTCTCGCCAAAGTTCATAGCATTATAAATTTTATTGCTGCGTTATTATTTTATTTGTGCTTAAATATATTGCTCAAGTTTTCCTTAATATTTTATTATAGAACGAGACAAGCTTATTGGTTTGTATCAAATATCAAATTTTACACATTTATCCCTATGTAGAAATACTTATTAATAAATCTTGATAATAATACAAAGACTGCGGAATTTGTAAAATTTGTACTATTCTATTGTTTTCACGAAAAATGCTTCCTTGAAATATCTATTTCTCAGGATCTGCCATAGATAGAGCTTAGAAACGACTTCTAAGGACTCAGCAGCAAATGCCGCAGGACTATGGGGATTCACCAAGGATTTCAACATGTGTTGTCTTCCATTTCTTCTCACAATTTTTCTATTTTACTTGAAACATATATTTCTCAAGATTAGCTATAGATAGAGCTTACATGATAACTGATATGGATTCAGCATAAAATTCTGGAGTAGGTAGGGTGGATGCGGAACGAAGAATATTCACTTCCAGTTTCTTTTCTTTTTCCAGTTCATAAATTTTGCTTAAAATATATATTTCTCAGGATTGGCTACAGATAGAGCTTAGATAAAAACTGACATGAATTAAGCCGGAGAGAGTATGGTGACTCCCTAAGGATTTTCATTTTCCATTCAGGAGATGTCATTTCTGATTCAAAAGTTTACATTTTATTTGAAACAAATATTTCTTAGAATCGACAATAGATAGAGCTTCGACAGTGCTTGATATGGATCCAGCATCATTTTCTGAAGGAGGTAGGCTGTTTCACTAAATATATTCCCTTTCAGGTTCCCCTTCAGTTTGTTCAGGGGGTGAACGTCTGTGGTTCGCACTTCAGCTATAAGAGCCTTGAAAATTTATAAGAAGATTCAAGTTAAAATTTCTAGAAATTCAGGAGTACAGAAATTAACTTTTTTTATTTGAATGCGAAGATGTTGCACAATATTTATGCCCAAAATTGGAATTGTGCGACTCTTCAATTTTTGGATGTTACAATATACATATGAAATTTTATAAATTTTTCATGTTTCGATGAAGCTTAAATTTTCATTTAAAAGATGAAGAAATTATCCTACCGGTTTGATTTAAAGCTCGTTGAAAAGACAGTTCTTCGAACTTTCCGATAGTGTCAAGATGAAAACTTTTTGATCGCTGAGAAATCGATTTGTGCGATTGCTCAAATCGATTGCTCAAAACCACGCTTAAACATAACTAAAAACTTAATAAAACTTAAATAACTGAAAGCTAATTAGAACCGCCCCCCCCCCCCGCGAAAAAACCCCAATTGTAATTGAACAAATTCACTTCTCTTGCTTCGTTTTTGGTATAGGCATTTTAATCTAACTTCTTCAATTCACCGACAGAGGCGCTGCAAACTTTCTCAATCGATAGCGCATTGTCGCTTTTCTATACATATACCCTGCTTTTGCAGCTCTAGAGCATTTTCATTGAAAGTTAAAGGGATGCGTAGGGCTTTATGAGGGCGTAAAGGGATGCGTAAGGCTTTTCTTAACTTTCAGTACAAAGCCAGAGGCACTTAAATTTTCAAAAGTTAATGTGCTCTCCCTATTTAAAAGGGCGCAGCATAGTCTCTTTGGATCTTGCGCCAAAAAGCCATAATCAACCAATCAAACAACCAACCCTATTTAAAAGTTAATATTGTCTCCAGGGAAAATATAATCCCATTATTTTCGGTGGTGTTGTACAAAGAAACGACCTGAATCGTTAGGTTTAGACATGGAGCTTTAGCCCCCCGTTTTGATACATTGCCTTTGATGATTAAAAAATGTTTTCAAACTTTAGTGAGGAATATTAAGTTTATGAAAGGTTTTTTAAATGATATAGGGATGCTTTCGCTAAAGATCCGTATAACTAATCCGATATCTTTAAGTATCGACCAATGGGGTGGGACAGTCCAGTGGTTAAGGCATGGGAATTGCACTCGAAGGACCCGAGTTCGATTCCCAGCTCAGCCTAAACTGTCCCCGTTATGGGCACGTTAAGTATGTCCGTAAGTCCTTCTGAGAGGTTGGTGGTAGGGGTAGGAAGGTACGGCCCCTGTGGACGCCGCCCTGACTGAGTTCCGGTCTAAATTGGGTGGCACTCCCCGTCCTAATAGATACCTTACACCTTCGGGTAGGTCGGACGGTCTGGGTCGAAGAAGATATTGTAGAGCAGTATAAAACCAGTATATATTGACCATAATAATTAAAATACGTGAAGTTTAATGACATATCCAACTTATTAGAATTGTTTTGTGTTAAAATGGTTGTTCCATTAAACAGGTTCGATTGAAGTGAGAAATGCAAAACTGTTTCGACGTCTGATTTTTCTGTTTTATCAAAGCTTTGCTACATCGATTCCCGTGGGGTTCGATATCCGAAATTTTAATACAGAACGTTTGAAAAGAAAGCTTCTGTCACGGAATGCCCGGAGAGGCTGAATTGTTGCCAATATGTAGCTTCGAATTTTAATACTTTTCGCTTCTTCCGTGTGCATCTCGCCTTTTATTCGAACAACGGGAGGGAGTAAACAATTGTTCACTTTTTTTTCACGCCCAGGCTCGCTGGAAGCAGTTTCACAGATAAAAAGAATCTTAAAAATAAAAGTTTTCATTTCTAAACCAAATTTGGGGGATACAAAATATTTCCCTGAGATATCGTTAGTGAAAAGGAGAGATCTGGAAAAGTCGAGTGTTTTCTTTTAGGAAGCACAAAAATTTCCCATTCAAGAAAACTTTTAACAAAGGAATTCCTAGAGTCAGAAACGGCCCAATCTAATAAAACGTATTTCAGCGCCCCTAGCGGATAATTTAAAATGTCAGAATAACGAATTTGTCAACAAAGCAACATAGACGAAAAAGCTAATGGCAAAATTGTAGACCCTGTCTAATTATTAAGAATCAACAATAAAACTGCTACAGAACGTATTTACTGGACACAATTTGGTTATTGGCGAATTGTTGTAATATTCAGAAATGATAAAATAAACACTTACATGTGCAGAAACCTAATGTACAACCTATCTAAATTGTTGTTTGTCAGTAAATAATGCATATTTAAATTTGAGAGAGAATATTACAGTGTACTGTGACAAATATTTAATATCGTAATTAAGATTTGAAGTTAAATGAACAAATTAAGCTGAATCCTTTCCAGCACAACAGCCAACTGGACGCAGGATCAAAGTTATTCTCATATGCTGCCACGGAATTAAACCAATAATAATCTGTTATCCAACAATATAATGAAAAGTGGCAAGCAATATTTACATAATTAATTGACATTAAAAGGAAATAGTATGGCTTCAGAAACACAGGGAGCAGAGCACTCAGAGAAATTACTTGAATACAAATTTAGAATAGCATGATACAAATTTAGGATAGCAAGATGAATCCAATAGAAAATACTTAATGCAGATAAGACGGAAGCCAGAAGTTGCTTAAGTTATGCAGTAATTTATGAATTGTGCTTCCGTAGAATATTGAGTGTAGATGCAGAGAGAGGTCAACATTCTTACCTCTGGATATGTCGTTGTTGAGAGGAAAGTAGGTACATATATCCGCCGCTTAGCCCTCGGAAAAACGTACTAGTGTAAAACCGGCACACCTAGATACAGTAGAACTACATAGGTCAGGATTCGGCATTATCTTGCTCCCTCTTTCTTCAACATTCAGACCCGGCAGAAAGACCTCGGGTCAACCTCGGTACGTCGTCGTCGAAGTTATCATGAAATTATAGGTGACGATGTTCCTCGCTTGACCGGCGCGGCGGTCGATGGATCTTCCTCGATGTCCGTCAGCGATGGCGGCGACCCTTTCCCATGCCCGCAGAAGCCAGGATCGACATGGTGCCAGACCCCGCATTCTGTCGAGCAACGTATAAATACGGTCCGGACCGATGTGAAGTTGTCAGTAACCAGACAGGAAAGAGCGCAGAGAATTATCCAACACTCCGCTTTTATACGAAATTTTGCAAATCCGACTGTTAATCCCAGATCGGACCTGGCAGAGAGCTGTTTACTGAAATCGTCCAATAGAAAATCGTTTCGAACTTCAAAAGCCTAGCCTCGACAAGAGGTCCCGAAAAGATACCCACCCCGAGCGAGGTCCCGATTTATTCCAGATGTTTACAGCCGAACCATTGTATGAAAAATGCATGTCTTGCACATATATTAACAAGCAGAGAGCAAAGCCTCTACACCAGACATCCGCTCTGCCCGGGAACTAGACCTTGAGTTTTAATGGTCATAAACAAACTTCTCTCTCTGAGTGCGCGCTTTACAGATTAATATGAAAATGGCGCAAAGCTATTCTTTTAGCACAGAATAATTGTATAATATAATTTGTATTTAAAAGACAAGAGGGATAATTAGACAGGGTTAAAATATATTAAAATGCTGTTTAAAATATAAAGATTGAAATATAATGCTTGAAATATGAATTTTGCACAAGTGACGCGAGATTAAGAAATCTCGTCACGACAAGCTGCAGGGTCCACCTGCGACCAAACGATTTACGGTATGGCCTTTAGTTCCAAAAGAGCCATGGATGAATCCCAAGATACGTCTGAACGTATCTGGATCGTATCTGTGTAGGCAAATATGCTCGTGTTAGTACGTATTCTAGTTTAAGTGTAGCTGCCAGTCTCCTTTGGATAAACAGAACAAAGTGTCAAAATAATCTGATGCCGTTCAGTTCTAAAGCTAAAAGCGGCAATCAATGAAAGTTTTCTAGTTAATTCATTTATTACAAACAAAAATGTCTTTTCCCGGCCGTCCAAATAGTTGCTCAAGGTCTTCGGATGAGTCGGACGGTCTGGGTCTTCAACACAAAAAATGTCTGCTTCCTACAGGGTAGCTAAATTTCTGTTTATTTCAAGATGGATGGGTACACATTTTATAATTTTTGAAGATTTATTTCGGTCGCTATTAGGTTATTTATTCAACCCAGTCAAAATACAATGGGTCACTATAATAGTCGAATTTTATGACATAGCGAGAATTACGTGGAACAGTTGCCCATTTGGTGATCACGCATGCTAGTTCCACGTCGGGCTCCAGAATGTTTTTACGAGTCAACCATTGTTGATAGACGGGTTATCCATAGCCAGACCTTGATGTACAGAAAAGTGGGCGGAGCTGATAAAGCTCGGATAGAAAATTACATGACTAAGGAGAACATGAACAAGCATGACCAAGGAGATGAAAAAATGATGATTTGACAGAAAGATGCGAAGGAAGTGACCTGGTGAGAAGATGCAGGAACGGAATGTCCATAGGAAATGATTGAATAAGTTTAAAAACACAGTACGAGTGAAAGATTGTGAACAGCATAGATCAAATTGAGAAAGTCATGGGTCCTACCTCAAATAGCAAAAACAAAACGAGAACGGCAGCAAGTAATGAAAGGTAATATACCTGTTTAATAATCTATTGTAATGAGGTGTAAAGATAAAATTATATCTATGACAAAATATAATACCCGCAGTCTAGTATGATAGATTTCCAAGTCCCTTACGATTACTTAATTATGACGGTATTATATTTTGAAATTTAAGTGTAAATAATAAATAGATTGAATTTAATTATGAATAATTATTCACCTTCTCACTAATGACATTTCTTTATAATGGAAAGTAAGTATCTATGGTGTACTATGTGTAGCAGAAGGAAATATAATTGTTCTTTACAATGTGTTGTTAACAACGTATTGTAAAATTAAGATTCACACATTTTTCGGCATTTAATTTTAAATTTAATGAATTGTTATTTATTAAATAATCCTAAATCATGTTGAGTTTCGCTGCAGTAACTCAATTTTTTATAGGAGCATATATATATATATATATATATATATATATATTTGCAACAGAGTGCATAATGTCGGTTATTAGTAGTTTTTTATGTAGCTAAACTGCCTCAAGTCTTCCTAAAACACTGACTTTAGAAATTCAAACCTATTACGATATTTTTTCCACACATACGCATTGCGTAAAACGAAAATGAAAAACAAGCTGAATTTGAAGGTATAGATTATTTTTACCAGTTTTGTAGCGCTTCAAAAATTTTCCAGTATTTTGTATAAGAAATGCGAAACTTGATATTGAGACCAACATGTTTCTGTGAAAATATCAGCGAATGTAAATATCCGAGGATACTTTTCACTGCAGTCATTTTTTTTATCGTGGAATTTTCTCTCACGCGTATCAAGTACGGTTTATGGTGAAACGGAAATATTTCCCTTCGAGATGAATTCCAAACAGGATTGCAAACAGTTTTATATTCTTGTATTTGTACATGTTCTTCCTGGAATTTGAAAGCCAAAGTTTCTGTAGATGAATGTGTTTGACATATACATGCATGTTTGGATTAA
This sequence comes from Amaurobius ferox, assembly GCA_951213105.1. Taxonomy (NCBI): domain Eukaryota; kingdom Metazoa; phylum Arthropoda; class Arachnida; order Araneae; family Amaurobiidae; genus Amaurobius; species Amaurobius ferox. The sequence goes on from OX578133.1 coordinate 88,074,461, forward strand.
ATTCCGAAAATTTTACATATTTTAAGGAGAAATGTTTAAGTACATGTGTATATTATAAAAATAATACATCATTTTCCCACACGTAGTATAATATACAGAGTGCTTTATAAAGTTGTAAGTATGCCAAATAAGCTTTGAACCATGGTAGCTAATGTTATGAAAGTTAAGTGTCAGTACAGTAATATGACCATCAGATACTAGTTTAGACTATGGGGATACAAAAAAAGAGTCAATTAGAAATTTGTAGAATATTACCAACCAAATTAGTAGCATCGGTGTTTCATTAATACAAAAGCGCTATTTACATAACGTGCAGTTTAACGCATAGTATGTTCAATATGCCTACCATCTGCCACAATATATGTTTGAAAGCAGGGAATAACTTCCTTGCACGTTCACAAGCGTAACGGGTGAAGGTGCAGCAGTAAGAACTCGTAAGGCATATTGCCGCGCAGCTTCTACAGCGTTTCGTTTGAAAATACCGTATAGCTGTACCATCTCGCAATAATCTTTATTCGAATAGCCTGTCACAATCTTTTTTAGACATCATGTTCATTAAGTACACACATCTGATGATCCGACTGTTCAAACAGTCGCTCATGTCCTCGGACGAGTCGAACGGTCTGATTTCCCCCCTCCCCCTGTAACTTTGACTTCCCCCTGTTTACTTCCGGCCCTCTTTCTCCTGCCTCTGTAGGTATCGTAAAAAACTCTAGCTCTCCAGCAGACAATCCCTATCTTCGCTCCACGAACTCTCAATCTACAGTAAAACTGACTGATTTGAAGTCATCATCGTCTACTCCTTCTTCTGTGTCTCAATACTCTTCATACTCCAGTGCTGCTGCTTCTCGCTCTCCTCCGTTTCTTCCTCTTCCTCGTCGAACATCTTCATTTGCCTCTCCCCGGCTACAATTTAATACGTTTTCAAAGACTGTCCTAAAGCCTTTCAAGCACTCAGTACATTTCTCCAGTCTTCCATCGACTCCTGCCACTAAAAAAGAAATGGAAACTCCTAAACCTTCCACTTCGGCCAAAACCCAGTGTGTCTCAGTGTCCATCTTCGAAGATTCCTCTCCACTTAACTCCTCTCAGCCACCTATTGGTACTTCCACATCGACTTCTCTGCAGCTTTCCTCTCCTCCTCTAATGTCTTCTGCACCTGCGGAGCTCTCGTCTTTGCCCCATGGTATCGCCTCATCCTCTCCTTCGGTTTCATCATTACCTAGAACTCCTCTTCTCTCCAACGCTGATTCCGATCCCGTTGACGATGCAGCCTCAATCTCCAATACTGTCGAGTCTTCCGATGTCTGCTGCTCAGATCTTAACGGGGATTTCCTGGCGCAAATTAACAAAAATGTGGAGAGGCTCCACAACTACCTCTTCAAATATGTAAAGATCACTGCAACCCAGAGAGCCTATGTCGATAAAAGAATTGCTGACATCAAGAACTCCTGCAGCTCCCTGGAAAATCAGCTCATCTCAGCTCCTCAACCCTCTTCTCCTCCCCTGATCAATTCCTAAATCTGGCTAAGGCCTTCAACGAAGAATTAACTCAATTCAAACACACGCTGACCGACGACTTCAAATCCTTCTCAACGGACCTCCAGAAAAACCTACCAGCCTTAATTGACAAAACTGTAAGGCAAAACCTGGAAAAAAACCTTTGTAACCTCGGTGCCTCAACTTCTACAAGCTCCTCAGCGAAAGCATCTAATTCCTCTTCCTCTTCCTCTTCCTCTGTTGGCCCAAAACAGAGAACATATTCTAGCGTGCTGCTACAAGGTCACGACCGTACGAAAACTAACTCTGAACTACAACGTGATCTTAAATCTTTCCGGTGCCCACGTGACGTCAATATAAAAAACATTACCGCACTCCAAAACGGGACACTGAAAATAACATGCCGGGAGAGCAATTCTGAAAAACTAGTTCCAATCTTCCAAAAATCCGGCCTGGCTGAAAAATTCTCTATTCGTATGCAGGAGGATAGGAGGAGAGCGCTTATAATTTTCAACATCCCCCCGAACTATACGGAGGAGAACGTGAATGCGTTAATATGCCTCAATCACAAAAACTTAACTCCAGCTGATATCAAGGTCATAAAAAACTTTAAGACCAGAAACAATCTAATAAACTGGGTGTTCCAGGTTAGTGTATTTTTGGCAGGAAAAATTATTGATGCAAAGAAACTTTTTTATAATTTCAACAGCTTCTTGGTTAAAATATATATTGCTTTCAAATGGTGCTTCAAGTGTCAGGGGTTTGGACATATGGCGAACTTCTGCCCGCATCCCCTGGGCAACTGTAGTTTCTGCACCAAACGTGACCACACACACAGGACCTGCAAAGCCAGGAACCCTGTGTGTGTGAATTGCTGCACTGCCAATGATAATAACCCTTCTCTCGGTTATCGTACGGACCACCTCGCTCACGATAAGGCAGCCTGCCGTGCTTTCCAGGCTGAGGTTAAACGAATTCGTGATCTTCAGCGGGAGGCATAATGCTCCCTTTTCTTCTTATGTTATCATTATATCTTCATCTAATGTTGTCTTTATATTATAATTACATTTGTATATTAATGTCTTTTGCTTGTTGTACCCCGTATGTAATGTATTCTTTTTTGCTTCGCATTCGTACCTGGGCCATTCCCTTTCTCCGGAATAATGACTATAAAATGTATTCAACTTAATACAAATCATTCTCTCGCCTCGCACAATAACTTAATCCAATTTGCCCTCGACAACTCCATAGATTTTGCCTGTATACAGGAGCCTCATGTCAACAAGGGGGAAATCCTTTCTCCCCCTCCTGGTATACATCAAATTTCATCAGTCTCTCAAAAAGCAGCCATATTAGTATTTAACCCCGATATTACAGTTCATTTAAAATGTATTACTCTTTCTTCGGTCTTCATAGAAGTCTGTCTCTCTCCAAACAAAACGTTAATCCTTTCAAGCATTTACTTTCCCCCTCATGATCATTTACCGTCCCTTGTCTCCGAACTCTCTCTGGACTTTTTTAATTCCGATTTCCTTCTACTAGGAGACTTTAATGCCCGGGCACGGATGTGGGGCTATAGCTTCACAGACCAACGGAGACTAAATTTGATTGACTTTTGCCTGGCAAACAACCTGGTAATTTGCAGCGATCCCAGCAATGGTCCAACCTTCGAATCCCATTCCGGAATTGGTTTTCCCGACCTCACATTAACTAACTTCTCTTTTTTCGATGTTCTTCGCTGCTGGGAGATTCTCTCCGATGACTCCCTCAGTGATCATCATATGATTCAAATTACTCTAATTCTTGATCCCCCCCTCTCAGTACTTTTATCTTAAAACTCAATACAATTTGGGAAAATTCATTTTTAACTTTAAATCTCATATTAATCATCTAAATTCATTAATAAAAAATATATATAATACCGCTGCTCTTGATGAATTTTATTCTACCTTCACTCTTTTAGTCCAAAATTGTGCTCTTTCCAACATCAAGAAAAAGAGATCCCCCCGTGTCAAGGGTTTCACTTGGTGGAACAAAAATTTATCTAAATTCCGTAACTTTGTCTCGGCCCTCTTCAAAAGGATCAAATCCTTGGAGAGAATCTCCGCTTCTCCCGACCTTATTTCGGCCGCAAAAATAAAATATAAACTCAATAAGGCAAAATACAAAAAGTTAATAAATAAAACAAAACTAGACTCCTGGAAAGCCTTTTGCTCAAGCTGTAACTCTTCTTTTAATACACACTTCAAATTTGCCTTCCAGAAACATCGAAAAATAAAGTCTTGAACTCCAATTTCCTGAAAATCTCAACCTCTCTCATCAAGAAAAAATTGATCGGCTTATGGACCATTGTTTTAGGGATGATGCAGATTTTGCAGGTTTTCTCACTGTCACTCTGCCAACTCACGGACTGGGAAGTGTTTCCTCAGAGGAACTCTTTAATGTTTTTAATAATTTAAAAAGTGGTAGGGCCCCTGGATCCGACAAAATTCCCTTTAATATTTGGAAAAAACTCTTTAAATCCTTCCCCTCCCTAATCTCAAAAATTCTTAATCTTTGTTTTAAATTTAGTCACTTCCCCTCTTGTTTAAAAACTGCTAACGTTCTTTTTTTCAATAAACCGGGCAAAGACCCTACACTTTGTTCGTCCTACCGCCCTATATGCCTTCTCCCAACCCTTGGGAAGATAATAGAAAAAATCTTTATTAACAAGCTTAACTTCTGGCTCTCCTCTGAGGAGGTTCTTCACCCCTTCAGTTTGGTTTCCGTGAGTTGCGCAGCTGTGAAGATGCGACTCACTGGTTGATTAATTCCATTGGTAAACTTCGGCCGGGACACTATGTCTCCCTTACCACCGCAGACATCCGCGGGGCTTTCGATAACTTGAACTGGGATATTCTTCCCAGCACCCTCAACCAAATAGACCTTCCTCCACCCTACCAAAACTTCATCTTCTCATATCTTCAAAACAGAAGTGTCTCTTTCATCGACGGCTCTTCTGTTTTCTCAAAACATATTTCTTGTGGCGCCCCACAGGGTTCAGTAATCTCTCCTACCCTGTGGAGTATCTACTTCAACAAAATACTTCTTCTAAATAACGACCACCACTATTTACAGGCCTTCGCGGATGATCTCGCGGTGGTAACTATTGGTCCTACCCTCCGATCCCTCGCAACAAATACCAACCATCTTTTAAAAACAGTTTCAGATTCTCTCGCTAGTCTGAAACTTAAAATATCTCATGAAAAATGTAACGCAATCATCTTTAACAAGTCTAAATCCAAAATCAAGAAAAACCCCACTTCCAAAATTAATGGTAAAAAAATTAAAATCTCCAGAAATCTGAAATTTTTAGGATTTATCTTAGACGATAACTTTAAACGGAGCGCTCATGTTTTCTTCCTTAAAGAGAGATGTTGTAAGATCGCTTCTACCTTTGGTAAGCTTGCGGGCTGTAACTGGGGAGTAAATAAATCATTTTTAAAGGTCTGGTACCTGTCGATTATTGAAAAGATTCTTTCCTATGGGGCAGGTATCTGGGGTAGTAACCTTACTGGGGCTCAAATTGAAAACTTTCTTTCTCTTCAAAGGGTCTTCTTACTTAAAATTTGCACCGGCTTTAGAACGTCTTCTAACACCTCTCTTTTCTCCCTGACCGGCATTCCCCCCATTCATCTAGTAATAAAAATTCAACATTCGAAATACATATTCTGGAAATATCACTTAAATTCCTTAACTGATACAAACATCCCGGACCCTTCTCTTTTTGATTTTAATTCACCTCTTTCAAATTACCATCCTTCAAACCGCATCGCCCTTTTTCAGCCTCATGATCCTCTTTCTTTTTCCAATATTAATATCTACACAGACGGCTCCTCAATTGACTGAAACACCGGATTCGCCGTTTGCATATTTAAACAAGATGTCCTGGACGGGGTTTACTCCTTTAAACTTAGCGGCGAGAAACTGTATTTCAGGCTGAAATTGCAGCTATCGACTTTGCCATTTCTTGGGCTAAAGAAAACAATTTAAAAGTCAACATTTTTTCAGACAGCCTCTCCTCTATTTCGGCACTGAACTCAATCAAAGACAAATCAAACTTTCTTATTAACATTAAAACCAAAGCCAATTCTTCAAAAAATCTCATCAATCTTTCATGGGTTAAAGCCCACGACAACAACCTAGGCAACGAGGTCGCAGACCATCATGCTAAATTAGCCACCATCTCTGGTACCCCCCTCCATATCTCATTTCCCTATTCTCTTCTCAAAAAATATTGTAAAAACCTTCTTAAAAATTGGCAAACTTATCTGAATGAATACATTTCTCCCCGTTCCCATGACCCAGCAAGAATCTCAAAATTCCTCCCCATTGTTGATACAAACCTTCTAATTTCCAAAAAATTTTTAACATACTTCCTTCCGGGCCACGGCCCCTTCTTGGACTACCTCCACTTTTTCAAGCATAAATCTTCGTCAAACTGTGTCTGCAACAGCTATGGTGATGCCGACCATTTTATTTTTTCCTGCCCGGTTACCAAACCCTTCCACCTTTCCCGTCCCTTTGATGCTAACTCTGCGGCCTGGTTCGCCAACGTTTGCAAAAATAAATCCTCGATTCTTAGAATTAAAAATTGTATTCTCGCCGCTCGGGAAATCTCTAACAAAGTCTCTTGATCGACCTGTGAGTTCTCCGGTTCTCCTTGGTCTGTGTTTCACACACTGTTCCTCTCTCTGTATATAATTGTATATTACTATATATTCCTGCTCACTTTTTGTACATAATTACATTCCTACGGTTTTAACCCGCCCACCTTCTCCCTTGGTGTCTACGGTGTACACACATTTGTATATTCCTACTATACTATCTTTCCTCTCCCTGGGAGTACACGTGGTATTTACCCTGCGTTTTGTGTTTCGTGTAATGTGTTTGTTTCGTGTAATGTGTTTGTTTCTTGTAATGTGTTATGTTTTTTGTTATGTCTTTTCTGTTTGCGTACCTCTTTGTATTTTGTGCTAGGGTTTTTATCCCTTCGGGGTTTCCCCCTCTTTTCTTTTTTCTGTCTTTTGTCTCTCTTGTATTGTATTGTATTGTATTGTTTTTTTGTTTTGTTTTGTCATTGCTATTCTTTTGCTTGTCTTGTTGTAACTGTGTTGTGGTTCAATTTTAACCTGTTTTGTAATGTTTTGGATCTAAAATAAAGTTCCCGGCTACACACTTAGCAACCCGGCCACACAGAAAGCTACCATTAGCCTTTGGGTTGGTCGTGTGGTCTGGGTTTTCTACACACTTAGCAACAGTAAGCCTTCAGGTCTGTCGTGTGGTCTGGCTTTTCAACACTTCAACACATCTGATGATAGACGATTGTTCACATGTTTCATTTGCGGAAATGGTTTTGCTCATCACAGTCATCATTTGCATACGATACTCACAGTAATGCTTAGAGCTTTATATTTACACCATTTGTTTCTGCCAAATGAGATTTCGTACTAATTTAATGATGATCTGTAATTTTCTAATTGACATGCTTTCTGTATTTTTACAGTTTCCGAAGAAGGTAGGAGTGCTAACTTATAAATTTTACCGCTAGGGGCGCTGCCGTCAAGATCATCTGGTAGAGTATAGTCATTTTACTATACTGATACATACTGATTCATAGTTCAAAACTTATTTGGTCTATTTACAACTTTACCGGACACCTTGTATTTCGTACCTTGCATCTCGTCAGTTTTGTGACGAGTTGGAAAGCCTAATTCCAGTTTTCGAACTTTCATATTTCGATTATTGCTGAACTCGAATAGAACGTTTTAAATGGATTTATGTGCACACTAGTATTTAGGCCTATCAAAGACGGAGAAAGTAATATTTAGTAAAGTATTAGAAATACAGTTTTAAAAAACAAAGTTGTAGTTTTTTAAAAACTTTTAATTTGTTTAAAAAATTTATGGCCTTTCGCGTTGACATTTGTCATCTTAATCATAAATTTGTTCAGTTAGGTTCTCTACTGTGGTTTAACTTATAAGTATGCAAATTTTGAGCTTCTAGGTGACTGAGGAGGATTTCCGGTGGTCATGAAAGATTTTTCGAACCCCTCTTCATTTTCTCCACTCTTAGGAGAGAAATCGAAAATTGGCTCAAGTTCTGCCCCGTAGTCTAAACTGTTAGTGTGCAACGATTCAGCCTTATAAGTTATCGTGTGAGCTTCTGTATGTCTTAAAAGACTTTTCGAACACCTCCATGTTCTCCCCCCTCCTCGGGGTGGGGAAATCGAAAATCCGGCTCCTTTAGGTTCTATGCAGTGGCAAAGTTATGTATTCTAGGTCAAAGAGGGATTTCTGGAGAGTCTGAAAAAAAAACACAAAGACGTTAGCTAATAGCTAATTATTATTAGAGCCAGAAGGTTTAGGCACTAAGATTTAACAAAATCGGCAGGCAAAAATGCACTAAAATGATTAAAATAGACATTAAATCTGAAAAACAGGCACTAAAAGTCTGATTTGCATATTATCTACTGAAATCTATTCCAATAACAGCTATATTACCGTATGAAATGTTCATTTTAATCAGTGGGAATTTCTGATTATGATTAATTTATGCAGTATCAAGATGTTTATGTAATACTATTTGAAATGCAAAGTCATACCTGCAAGAATAGTGAGAATGTTGTTACTCGTATTAACCAATTCCTATTACACATGTATTTTTATTTAAATATTCAAATTGAAAACTCTAACATTAATATGATAATATTGTTTTAAAGAGTGAAAAAGATCTTTTCACTTTAACTGATGTTATGGGGCATATATGAGGCAACTCGTTATAGTGGTAGACATTGAGAGAACCACAAAGAAATTTACCCATGTCCTTTATACTCGTATGCTCACAATTTTGATTAGCTGAAAGAACTTTTCACATTTTTCTTTTAGATAATATCATCTGTTGTACCAGAAATGCAATTATAGTTTTTCGCACTATCAGTTACGATTTGAAATGGTTCCAACAACGGAATATTTCTTTCAAACCATTTAATCGACTCGGAAATTTTTTAAAAATATGCTGAAATAAAAGTCAATTCTTTCTGTACTTTGGTGCCGTTGAGCACTAGCTCGGCGTTTTTTACAGATACGGTTTCTTCGTCCAAAAAACTATTGAAGATTTAAAGAAATTCCATCAAAATGTCAGTAATGGTAAATAACTGTTAATATTTATTTCATCTCGTAACAATGTTTTCTAAAGTGTGTGAGTGTGGTGGGGGTGGGGGGAGGTTTTGCATTATGCTTCACAGAGTCCAAAAAAACAGGGGACTTCATGTAATGAGAGACTGAAAAATTTGACTGGTTAAAAATAGAAAGCAAATAAAAAAAAAACTTAATGAATAAACTTTAAAACGTAGAAAAAGTATAAGAAATTACAAATCAGGCACTTATGGTAGAAAAACTCCCAATAGGTATTTTCCAAAATAATTTATAAATATAGGCAAATTTGCAATTTTGGCTGTTTGCTAATTTTGTTCGATTTCGTACCAAACCTTGACGCTTTTCGTCCTTTACGACATTTTCAAATAAAAAAATCTGATGTGGCAGCACATGATTTTCCCTACATTTCAAATACATTTTCACTGAAATACATTTTCTTATTTTTTAATCCATAATGCATTTAATTACAGAAAATAACTTGGATACTTTTCTGATATTACATTCGATTTGTATTTTAATGCATCTTCGTTTCATTGGGCAATTTTAAAGCCTTTAGCTCCTCAAAATTAGAAAAAAATCAATAAGTAAATAAAATAAAATAAATCGAGAACGATTTATCTCAGAGTCATGGGGGTCAGTCTTATTCACTTTGCTATCAAAAATTGCATAAGGAACAAGTATTTAATTAATATATTTAAGCCATTTTAGTCATTTATTTCAGATCTTTTTGATCTTAGCCGGCCATTTCGCAAAAAAGTGTCGGTTATATTTCCCTGAGTCATGCCAAAATCTTAATCAATATCAGGATAACCCTCAAGGGATGTAACTACTAAGTTTTAAGATATTTCATTAAAGAGTTTTAACTACAGTGAAAAACTATTTAATAAAATAGGTACGTCTTTAGTTCCTCAAAATAAAAAATAAACTTAAATATATCGAGAATGGTCCATCTTAGAGTAATGGGGTTGCTCGTCGTCAAAAGTTACATATAAAACAAGCATTTAAATGATACCAAATATGTAGTATTTTATTTTAAATCTTGACGATTTTTGCGGGGAAATTTAGCAAAAAAAGGCAGAATTTTTTTCGAATTGTACGAAGATCTTTCCAGCACCACGGTAACTCACAAGCGGTTTATTTACTAAATTTTGGGAAATTTGATCATTTAGTTTCTCACCTAGAGTGGATGCATAAGATTGTTGGGAACCATTAAACAAGAAAAGGCAGATTCTTTTTCCCCGAATCATAAAAAAATCTAATCAGTACAAGGGTAACCCACAATTGACTTATCTACCAAATTTTGCAAAATTTAGTGAATTAGTTTTCATATAGAGTAGATACATACGATGTTTGCTGGTCGTTTCGTAAAAAAATGTAGGATCCGTTTTCCTGAATCGTATCAGAATCTAATCAGCCCCAAAGGTAGCCAGTAACTTACCAACCAAATTTTATGAAATTTGGCCAATTAGTTTTTGAGTTAGAATGGATACATACATTACACAGACAAGCTCATATACACACACACAAACGTGAAGCTAAAAATAGTGTTTTCATGTTCGAAGTTGTAGAATCCACTTCGACAATAAGAGCTTGCAATTTCGTCCCCGTAGCTCAATGGATGTTAGAGCATCGGCTGGCCAGTTCGGAGATTCAGGGTTTGATTCCCGGTTGGGGCAGAAAGGTTCTTTACAACGTGCTTGAAATGTGTAGATCCTTGAAAAACTCGAGTTGCGATTTTCAACACGATTCCTATACTTTCCCTATACATTACCAAGCATGGTAAGGAAAGTATTAAAACGGTATCTTGTAGTTTTAAGTCTTATCAGTTCTACGATATTAACGAAGATGAAATCATTTTGCAGCTTAATAATCTTTATTGATTAAATTCTCACGTTTTGTTCTTTCTTTGCAGAGAATGAAAATACTTTTGACCATTTGGCAACGAGACATTAATTTAACATAATTTATTAATGAATGGCAGCTGAAACTATATTAGCTTAAATTACAAACTCATTAGAGATCTAAGTGGGTTTAGCCCAACACAGTTTAATTAAGCATAGTCATTGCATTCACCAGGGAATAGAATGGCGACACGAGAATTGCACACAATTTTAAGGGGTTAGCACGCTTTCTCCTAGTTACGTATCTAATTCTATTTGTGAGACTAATTTTATTGGATTTTGTCTCGCTTGTAAACAACTTGCGATATTACTGTTTTCAGACAGATTTAAGTTTCTATGTATATAGAGATAAATGATCAATAAGTAAAATTTAAATTTTTTTACATTACATATTAATATATAGGAATTTTATATATTGGAATAGGTTCGAAGAATGGAATTCGAGTTTTCTCCATGCATTTACACGTTTCAATTATTATAGAATACGAATCTCCTATTTTTAGCGGAGTTTTTGTGTGCATGTCTGTCTGTTCGTCTATGTGTGTTTGTAATGTAATATCATCTCAACCGCAAAAACTGCTAGATTAATTTTCATAGAGTTTCATAATTAAGTTATTTATGCATAACTCTGATCAGATTTTGGTACATATGTAAAATATAGAACTGGGCCTTTTTAACGAAATGGCTTATAACAAATTAAAGTAAAAGAATAAATACGCCTAAATATATTAATTGAATGTTTGTTTTGTGTGTAGGTTTATAATATAACAAGACGAATTTCTACTATAATATGATAAACAATTCTTGATATATTTCATCTTTTCGAATTTTGGCAACTTGGCCCCATTTTGCAATGCATCAAATCAAATAAGAAAGAAAATTATAATACATCTGTAAATTTAATGAAATGTTATTAAGCATCCATTCCATATTTTATTTTGTGCTGTAAGCACAAATTGATGTACTATATAAAGAATAAATATATGCATTTGATTTAGTAGAGAAAGTTATGCACTACTTCTGATTTTTTTAACTGCAAAGTATTTTCCTAAAAGATAAATGTAGAGATTAAGTAGAATTTTTAGTTTTTTTAAACTGTAAATCATCTTTCTAAAAGCTAATTGAATTTCGGTTTTAGAAAGTTTTTATGATTTGAAAGTTTCTTTGCGAGAAGTAAACATTGTGGCGATAGCTTTTGAGCCATTCCAATAGCGATTGATTGTGGTACAAAGCACATTCTAAATTATACTTTCGAACCCGAAGATATACAGGGTGTCTCATAAAGATTGAAAAGCGCTTTAATTCTTTACTTTTTGGAGATAAGTGGGCAATGTAAATTACAAAAATGTTGAAAGTAAGGTAGAAAATAAGACTACGTTAATGAAATAGTCCTCTCATTAATTTAAAAAAAAGTTACACTTTTTAAATTTTTATACGACCCCCTTAGACAAATTTGGTCAATCAGAAAATTTTTATTTTTAGTGCAACAAGATCATTAAAAAAACTCGCATATCTGTATCTTTAAAATCAACTGAGTTATGATAAAGGAAAAAATCTGACTTATGCCACTTTTTCGTACCATGTGAAAGGCTGTTTCATCAGTGAAAATAGGAATCATAAACAAATTAACGATGGAAATTGTTTAGATCAAAAATACGTTAACATGTGTCAAAATTTTTATTGGCATGTATCAATGTGAAAATACTTAAGAATCCGTGATTGCATCGTGAGCCTACGCGGAATTCGCAAAAATGTGTCCTATGTATTGTCATCCAGTGTTATTTTTTTTGTGATATGTCACAAATTTACATTTCTAATTTGATATATGATCGCCATTTACAATGTTCAATTCTCAATTAAATATAACTCACTCAATTTTAAAGATACAGATATGCGGTTTTTTAATGATCGTGTTGCATTAAAAATAAAAAAATTCTGATTGACCAAATTTGTCTGAGGGGGGTCGTATAAAAATTTAAAAAATGTAACTTTTTGAAAATTAATGGGAGGACTATTTCATTAATGTAGTCTTATTTCCTACCTTACTTTAAATATTTTTGCACTTTACGTTGACCACTTATCTCCAACAGGTAAAGAATTAAAGAGCGTTTCAATCTTTTTGGGACACCCTGTATTTTGACCTATCATACAGTATCAGATTCCTGCATACGAGTGCTTGTGCTTGTGTTTTAACCCCCATGGGTGACAGCCGGTCCCACACCATCAAATAATTCAGGAATAGATCTCAAATTTACAACTTGGTTAAAGAGCCTGTATCAACGTACATACTTAAAACATACTTAAACGTACGTAAATTCGTCATAAAAATTAAGAATTTTAACAGTATCAATCGTTTTTGGACAATGAGTTTCCTTTTTCAGGGTAAGAAAAACAGAGCAGTTACACGAAGATGAACGTTCTTAATTTTGGACCTTTCAACAAATAACGATTCAATATCAATTGTAATGTAACTCCATTCAATGTACTAGAGAGATAATGACGAGTCATGCAAAACCCTATTCCCTTCTACAGTACATCAGACGTGAGAAATTCAAAGCACCGTTTTGAAAGCACTAATATCCCATTAAAGATTTATATTTCTTTTAAAAACTACTCTTTAATTTTGACTTTGTATTCTTTAATATTTTTGACTTTGGACTCTTTAATATTAAGTATTTTTTATGTACTTTATTTTAGACTTTTCAACAAGTAATGAGTCTATTTCGATTGAAACACAGCCCAATCCAACCTACTAGTGTTAAGATAAGGAGTCACTCAAAACCTTATTCCCTTCTACAGTATATCAGGCATGTTCAGTTCTAAACGTAATTCTGAGTTTATTCATATCCCATTAAATATTTATAATTATTTAAAAAAGTACTCTTTAATGTTCCTGATTTTTGACATTTCAATAAATAACGATTCAATTCCGATATCAACGCAACACAGTCCGACGTACTAGAGTTAGAATAAGGAGTCAGGCAAAACCCTATTCCCTTCTACGGTATATCAGACTGGAGAAATTCAAACACTCATATACCATTAAAGATTTATTTGTCTTTTATAAACTACTCTTTAATGTTCTTGACTTAGGATTTTTTAATGTTCTTGACTTAGGATTTTTTAATGTTCTTGTCTTTGGTTCCTTTAACGTTCTTGCTTTTGGCTTGTTTAATGTTCTTGGATTCTTTAATGTTCTTGACATTGGACTCTTTAATGCTTAAAAGTACTTTTTACCGTACTTTAATGTAGATCTTTCAACAAATAACGATTCTATTCTGATTAAAACACAGTCCAATCTAACGTACTAGAGTGCAGTCAGGCATTCTCTTCGACGGTAGATCAGACGTGAGAAATTCAAAAAATGATTCTGAATACACTCATATTCCATTAAAGATATAAAATTCTTTAAACAGTACTCTTGAATGTTTGTTACTATCTCAATTGCGCACGTTATAATCTAGTAAAAAATCCCCACCTATTGATTTAAGAAAGTATTTTTATGATCATACTTGGCGAATTCGTGCTCTTCGAACATTAATAAATGATGCATATTTGAATCATTTATGATATTAAAGGCAAATCTTATTCATAATATATTCATAATTCAGTGCTTAGCTTACCATAAATATTTCAAAATTGCTTATCACCCTAAACATTAATGAAAACGATTATGCCTGTAATTATACAAAGTTATTATTTTCTTAGACAGGTTCGTGTTGTTGGATTACAAAACTAGCATGCGAAAATTTAGTGAGAAATCATTTTAGGGTGAGTAAAGCTGAGTTTAAAGTTCTCAGATTTGATTTTCATTATCATAATCAATTAAAAATTCAAACGATATTCTTATGTATTTAAGGATTGTTAATTATTTTTGTGAATTTTTTTTTCTTTACGTTTTAAGTTTATTTTGAGAATAATTCATAAGATAGTATTTAGTTAAATAAAACACATTTCATGACTAAATAGTTTTAAAATACAGTTAACTATATTATATTATGAATTAAATCATTTTAAAAGTAAAGCTACACTGTTGTTTCTCTAATATGCATCAGTTCTCGTACGTGCAGATTGCACAAATTATAATTTAGGCGGCTTATGCTGCTCTTATTTTTAATTTTCACTTAAAGCAACTATATATAAAATAGAAAGTCAGTTTGTGTTTGTATAGCGTAATTAAATATTTTTAATTAGAATACGAAAATATCAATCCATATTCATGGTTAGAATTGTGCAAATACCCCATTCTTGGATGCGACGAAATAAAAATGAAACAAAGTAAAACATGCAAATTTCAGTGTATTTATAAGTAAATAAATAAATATAAAGGAATTGTCCTACGGATTCGTCTCAATGACGTTCTTCGATCTTTCCAATTATATCAAGATGGAAACTCTGTGATAATATTTTCGATCGCTAAGGAACCGATTTGGGGTAAAATCGCTCAAAATCGTGTTTGAACATAAAATAACTAAAAAACTAATTCAACTTTAAAAAAAATCTTGCCAAGTCGTATCGTCCCTGGAGTTTAGCTACTTCTATACTGAATTTCACGGCTGTTCGAAGCTACTATTTTAGATAGCTACAGACAACACATACACACAGACACATATATATTTTATTATGTAATATTATGTTTAACCGATTGTTGAAACATGATAAAAATTGCATGGATTTATCGTAACGTCTTCATTTTGGCATATGTTGAACCAAACCTCGTATTTCATGTAAATCTGTTTACAAACGGGATAGAAATGCTCTATTCTTAGATCTGCCCGTGCTGATAACATTATGTAACATTGTGTAACAAAGTTAAAAATTTTATATTTCTTTTTAGGAAAATGAAATATATATTTTAATAGAATTTTTTGAAGAACAATAACATTTAGAATACTACTTAAATTTGTCCATATTTTAAAACACGAAAAACTTTGTGTATATCTGCTAGTGGTATGTATAAAAGTAGAGTATTGTGATGACGACAAAAATGCAACATTCAGATTTTGATGGATATGCAAGCATTAAGCATCCCTGAATACGAATTCTATGTGATATATGTGATCTATCTACAAGATCTATGTGTCTGCTAATACACACTCTAAGATCTACTAATACACTCTTTAAGATCTACTAATACACTCAAGAACTACTTCGGCCACACAATAAGCTACCACAGGTTGGTCGTGTGGTCTGGGCCTTCAACACTCAAGATCTACTAATAGACTCACGGACAATAAAAGTTGCGAGCCAAGAAGAAAACATCGTACAATCGCGAAATGATGTAAATAGCTAGAGGGCGGGCTGGTATGCAAATGATACCAGTCTGGTGTGATTGCGCATGACCGTACACCCGTGAGTGGCGCTGCAAGCATGAGCCAGCGGCTTTATAAACCGGCGTGTAGTCAACGCCCCATCAATGCGAGAAGCTGCGGCCGACGCAAGCACGAGTACGGAGTGAAAATTATGGTGGATAGACGCCAGAAACGTCTATATACGAAACTGACGGACTTCCAGAGAGGCCTGATTATCAGACTGAAAACCGCAAGGTGGTCAACGTGCCGGATAGCCCGACACGCGGATCGTTCGGACTATACCGTTCCACGGTGTTGGGAGAACTGGTCTCGGGAGGCCTGCCAGACACGGAGGACCGGCTCTGGACGGACCAGGCATACCACGAGTAGAGAGGATCGAATGATCGTGCGGCAAGCAAGCATAGAGCCCACGACCGGATCCGCGATATAGGCACACATATCGCGGGGATATTTGTGTGCCCACGAATCATATCTAGACGCCTGAATGGGATATTTGTGTGTCCACGAACCATATCTAGACGCCTGAAGGAAGCGAATATGCGATCCCAGCGTCCTTTACGTATGCTGCCGTTAACACTGGAACATCAAAGACTGCGGTTGCAGTGGTGCCGGGCCAGAGCAACGTGGAACGCCACAGATTGGCTATGTGTGTTGTTTAGCGATGAGTGCCGCTTCGTTTTGGGGACCGATGATCAGCGTGTCCGGGTGTGGAGGTCTCCTGCTAAACGCCACAATCCCAACCTCGTTATCGAGCGCAACACCAGTCCCACTGCAGGCATCATGGGCTGGGGAGCCATAGTCTATTACAGCCCATCCGGTCTAGTAGTGGTACCTGGAACATTGACGGGCCAGAGGTACGTGGATGAAATTCTACTGCTCCATGTGCTCCCATTCGTTTTTGGGATTCCATGTGCGCAATTCCAGCAGGATAATGCCCGGCCGCACACGGCTCGGATCGCCCAAGCCTGCATGAGTCATGTCCAGACACTTCCATGGCCAGCCCGCTCCCCCCAGATCTGCCTCCTATCGAGCATGTGTGGGACCAGTTGATGCGCTAGCTGCCTCGTTGCCGCAATCTTCGGGATTTGGTACGCAACGTCCAACAGATGTGGACTCGTCTGCGCAGGACAATATCAGGCCGCAGGACAACATTATCTGTTCGACACCATGCCGGACCGTATTGCTGCTTGTATTGCAGCACGAGGCGGTGCGACGCGCTATTGAAGATGACC
Source organism: Amaurobius ferox (assembly GCA_951213105.1). NCBI lineage: Eukaryota > Metazoa > Arthropoda > Arachnida > Araneae > Amaurobiidae > Amaurobius > Amaurobius ferox. The sequence goes on from OX578133.1 coordinate 88,091,602, forward strand.
GGACTTTGTACCACAGCTCCCTCTGTACGTGTTCTGATGCTCTGTTTTTGTGATCATGTATATGCATGATCATGTATGCGCAACTTTCATTGTCCTTGAGTGTATCTTCAGTCCTTCCTTCATGGTGTTACAATTTTTACAAACTGTAGTGTATTTAAAAATTTGCTCTTCCATAGGAAGTCCTATATGTCTTCAATAAATGCAGCGAATTGAATGACCAAATTGAACGGAGAAAATTGAATAGAGCAACTTGATCGAATGCAATTTGGTGTCATTCCAATGGACAAGAGTCAGAAAACTGTGGATTTTTGAAGAGCTCAGACGGAAGGCCATTAATGTTTGGAATATTTCTTTTCGAAAACATATAATAAAAATTTTCGTGTTCAAATATACTGTAAAATCTTAATTTTTTTTTCAGACGCGAATCACACCATTTACAAAACAATGGCATGCGTCTTATAGCACGAAATATTTCTCATTTAATTTAGAAAATGGTAAAAATAAAAAAAAATTATATTTGTTCACTATTATCAAATGAATGTAAGTACTTTTGAACATATATAAACGACCATCATTGTTTATTAGCTATAACGCAAGCTGTTCTCGAGATATTAAAATTTTATTCTCTGACATGAAGTGCGATACCTCTTGGAATAAGTAATCGAATTTCAAGAAATTTGGTTTGCCTACTTTGATAGGTAAAATTAAGAAAAATATATTGACTTCAGTAAACAAATTAAAGCTTAACTTCAACGATTAAATAATTTTAATTTATGTTATTTTATCACCACAATATCGAAATTTGTTGATCTGTAGGGAAAATGATGTTTTGGATACACTAGATTTTTATTTTCCTTACACACATATTAAAATGTGCATCGAAAATTCGAATTCGAGTTTTTGATGAAAGAACACGATTCAAGCATCCCTGAACTTGAATCAAAAGTATTTGAGGTGGTGTGAGTGTGTGTGTGTTTGTGTGTGTGTGTTAGTGTGTTAGTGTGTTTGTGTGTTAGTGTGTGTATGTATGTTAGTATGTATGTATGTATGTATGTTAATGTGCGTGTATGTATGTTAGTGTACATGTATGTTAGCATGTGGGTATGTGAGTCTGTGAATACGATATTTCACAAACGAATGAAGCGTTTCAAACGTAATTTGGAGTGCTTATTACAATCTGTGAATACTATAACTTTGTCGATTTTAAATGTAATCGAATAACCCTAAAATTTTCGAATGATAATTTGAAAAACTCAGTAAAATATCAAGACCTTCAAATTATAAATAAATAATTATTTCAGACGTAATTTTTTATTATAATACACTCGATATATAGCAAAAATTTCGAAAGAATGTTTGAAAAATCGCATCAAAATTCCGAACTTTTAATACTTTTAAAAATAATCGTTACATACGTAATTTTTAAAAATTAGGAAAATAATTACACAAAATTTAAAACGCTAGAACAAACAGTTCTCGAGATAATACCTGTTTAATTTAAAGAAAATTACAAAAATAATAATTAAACAAGAAAGATCAATCATGCATAAGCATTGATTATGAAACACTTTCCAACTGAAATGTAATTTCATTTAAAAATTTCTAAAATGTGATTCATTCAGTGGTAATATCTTTTACATTATCACAGTACTACAGTAATTTATTATACTTAAATATTTAAAACTGTATCGAAATATAAATCATCTGATTCTTTATGCAAAATCAATGAATATTTCATTCATATAACTTGTATTCCAGACTCCAGAGCTAAATAATTTTGTGTGAAAAAAATTCAGCAATTCTTATGTAATTCATCTTACAATCGCTTGAGATATTTGCATTCTGCATATGTTAAAATTAGGCTTCCTTGAAGAAATAATAAAAGTTTAGGGATCATTTAAAATCACAACTATTGTAATTGCATAGGCACGGAATTTAGATACACAGATAATACACAGATAATATATATGTGTATGTGTATGTACTCAAAGTATTGGAATCGTGCCGAAGATCGGAACTCGAATTTTCAAAGTATCTACACGTTTTGGGACTTCTAGAACACGAAAATCTACTTTTAGGAAGACGTCTGTGTGTGTAAGGGTGTATCTGTGTATGTTTCTGTGTGTCTGTGCGGATATTACATCCACTCTAATTGAAAAACTAATGGACCGAATTTCATACAATTTGGTAGGTATGTTTTTTGTGGGAAATCCTGATGTTCATTAGATTATAGTACGATTCGTAATAAAAGAATCTGCCTTCTTTGCGAAATGGCCGCAGAAATTGCCTTTATCCACTCTAGCTAAAAACTAATGAACCAAATTTAACAAAATTTGGAGTATAATATTTCAATAACCTACAAGTGCTTTATATACCAAATTTAACAAAATTTTGTATATAAATCATTTGTAGGTTATTCTACTACGATTCGGGAAAAAGGAACGGGCTATTTTTGCGAAATGGCCAGCAAAAATCGTTATATATAAAAATAAAAGACTACGTGTGCTCAATTATATCAATTAAATTCCTATTTTATATGTGATTTTTGACAACAAAAAGAATAAGACTAACCCCATTACTCTAGGACTAACCGTTCTTGAGATATTCTAGTTTTTTCGCGTTTTCGCTACGCCACCTTTGACAATAAGTCCAGTTATCAAATGAGAACCAAATTTAAGTTTAACGTGTAAATTCAATGTCATTTAAAATACTTATGTTGTGCAGATAAACTCAAATTATCATTGAATAAATAAAGAGAACGAATATTAGTCTGCAGGGAAAGACATGTGCTGTCCACATCAGAATTTTTAACAATATTACAACAATGATTTATAAAAGTGAACGGGGATTAATTGCGGGTCATTTCGAAAAAAATGTATGATCTATATTTAAAGATCCACCAAATTGCTGTAGAATAAAATGTTCTACAAATTTAAGCTGTGTACCAAATTTTAACTCTCTAGGACGTAGGAAAGTGCATTTAAAATGCCATCAATTAAATTTATCATGAAGAGTTATATAAAATTTAAAAAAAATGAAAAATTGTTATCTACCAAATTATTTTAAAATATGAAGCCACTCCCATATGCAAAACGTTTTAACAAATGTAGAGATATTTATTATATAATATCTCTCTCTTTTCTTTCTGGAAGATATCCCAAAGTCAGAATTTAATTGAATTTGTTTTTTTCCCTATATTAAATAATTTTTTTAATTAAAAAACTACTTAACATATTTTACTGAATTTTTTTTTATATATTCTATGGGATAATGTGAATATTTCCTAAAAATTTCGAAGCAATTCGTGAATTTTAAATTTACTTAAAAAATGTTTGAAAAATTAGGTCCCATAGGGTTCAATGTATTTCATTTTTTCAACCCGGGTTCAATAAAAAACTAATTGGGTGATATTATTTATTTATATTCCCATAGGTCCTACAGACCGTCTGAACAACATACTAAAATTTCATTTTGATAAACTCATTTTTACGGCAGTTATCGTGCTAACGGACAGACAGACAGACAGACAGACAGACAGACAGACAGAATGAACAAAGTCATAAACACTTTTCAACTTTGTTGTAAAGTGTTAAAAATGTAGTTAAAATTAAAAAGTATTATTCACGATTACAATACAACAATTTATTCAATAAACCTGTTAACATCATTCTTGTGGATCTAGTTCCTTCCATTAATGAGAGAATTTACATTTTGTTAGCGTTTGTATTTTAACGGCCAAGAATTCGTTAATAGTTATTTATTTTACGAGACATTGTTGAAATGTCATTTGCATTTTGATGAAGATTTTGCACTTGAGTATGAATAAGTTGTTCTGCTTGGACTCATAAGTTTCCAAAAACGCCTAATTTCAATGTACGTGGTGTTAATTTAATGATGAAAACATTGTGCCGTGATTATTGTTTTCCCTACAATACATGGTAATGTATAGGGAAAGTATTGTAATCGTGTCGAAAATCGCAACTCCAGTTTTCGACGGATCTATACGTAAAAATTAATTTTAGCTTGATGTCTGTCTGTGTGTCTGTTTGTCTATCTGTGCAATGTATGTATTCACTCCAGCTGAAAAAATAATTGACTAAATTTCACAAAATTTGGAAGATTAGTCACATGCTGGTTAACCTGGTGCTAATTAGATTTTGGTATGATTCTGATAAAAAGAACCTGCCTCTTTTGCAAAATGGCCCACCATAATCGTATGTATCCACTCTAGTTGAAAAACTAAGTTACCAAACTTTACAAAGTTTTGTAGATAAGTCACCTGTGGGATACCTGCTGATTAAAGTTTTGTACGACTCGGAAATAAAAAATCTTCGTTTCTTGTAAAATGTCCCACAAAATTTGTTAAAATCTAAAATAAAAGACTACGTATGCTCAAATATATCAATTAAATGCTTATTTTTGACGCGATTTTTGACGATAAAAAGAATAAGACCAATCCCATAATTCTAGGACTAATTGTTTCCGTGATATTTCATGTTTTTCGTATTTTTCCTACGTCGCCTTTAAAAATACGTCCAACCCTCAAATTAAAATGAAAATTGAAATACAATTACAAATTCAGTGTAATTTCAACCAATTATCTGTGTTATTTTGTGTAATGAAACTTAAATTTAATGAGTTATAAAAAAAAATAGAAAATCAATTTGAGTCTGTAGAGAAAGTCATCTGCTTCACATATCAGATATTTTCAATGCGAAAGAAGTAAAGTCATTGCATTGTATAGGGAAATTCATGTGCTGCCTACATGAGATTTTTAAAATGATATGAGAGAATTCAAATAATATGAGGGCAAATAGCTATATTAATAAAATTGAATATCTGTCTGCGGATATGTGTATTTGTCTCATCATCACGGGAGAGAAGCCACAGCGAATTTCATGACATTTTGTGGGTAGCTTTGGAGTAGCCTGACTTAAAATTTAGTCCATGTTTCGAGTTTCTAGGATGAGGGGTTGTCGAGATATTAATGAAAAACAAACCTACTATAGAGATAGCATTATGCAGACGATATTGTTTCACAAATTCATTTGAAGAAAATTATATCATATCGCTTAGCAACGGAATTAAATCCAATGTCACTAAATCAACTAATTAAATGACAAGTCTTAAAAACCAGATTTAACGTAACTTTATTAAAAACCATCCTACAGAAGTGCAACAAATAATTTTAAGTCAGAGCGCTTTCGAACACCTTCATGCTCTTCCTCAGTGGCGATAGAATCAGGACAGATGCCAACATGCCTAAATACATTCCAATGCCTTCAAGCAAAATTTGCATATTACGAAAATTGCCATCCATACTGTGAATCCATAAAACAGATTTAAAATTATAAAATTACAAATCTCAAAGATAAACATTTAAAAAAACTTTTTTAACAAACATAAAATACTTTAGAACATTATTATAAATTAAGGTAACTGTGTAAAGGTTTAACACGTTGCATATTACGAAAATTGCCATCCATATAAAATTGTGAATCCATAAAACAGATTTAAGATTATAAAATTACAAATCTTGAAGATAAACATTTTAAAAAACTATTTTAAAAACATCAAATACTTTAGAACATCATTATAAATTATTTAGAACATCATTATAAATTATTAAAACATCATTATAAATTAAGGTAACTGTGTAATGGTTTAACACGCACTGAATCGAGAACGAGTCGCCAGGCATAACTTAAGACCTGAAGAGGTTCAAAATTACAAATAGAAGTACGATATAAATAAATAAAAATGGATTCGTAAAGTAAAATATAATGCGGTTATTACAGCTGATCAAAAGAAAAGAATTTTTAAAAAGGGGGCGAAAATTATCTTTAGTCACTAATTGGGCAAGAGCGGTAGTTTGTTTACCATTTTTTACGTCTCTAGCATGTTTAGCCAAATGAATACCAATCGTATGTTTAGTACTACCGATAGAAAATTTATAAATATTATCCGGAGAAATAAGGGGTACAACATATCTGTTTTATGGACTCACAATTTTGTATGGATGGCAATTTTAGTAATATGCAATTTTACACAGTTACCTTAATTTATAGTAATGTTCTAAAGTATTTGATGTTTTTAAAAAAAGTTTTTTAAAATGTTATCTTTGAGATTTGTAATTTTATAATTTTAAATATGTTTTATAGATTCACAATTTTGTATGGATAGCAATTTTCGTAATATGCAACCTGTTAAACCTTCACACAGTTACTCTAATTTATAATAATGTTCTAAAGTATTTGATGTTTATTAAAAAAGATTTTTAAAATGCTTATTTTTGAGATTTGTAATTTTATAATTTTAAATCTGTTTTATGGATTCACAATTTTGTATGGATGGCAATTTTCGCAATGTATTTTGGCATGTTGGCATCTGTTCTGATTCTATCGCCACTGAGGAAGAGCATGAAGGTGTTCGAAAGCGCTCTGGCTTAAAATTATTTGTTGTACGTCTGTAGGATGGTTTTTAATAAAGTGACCTTAAATCTGGTTCTAAAGATTTGTCATTTAATTAGTTGATTTAGGATTTGAAGTTTGATGTGTCGCCACTAATGGTATTAAATCCAATGTGTTTATATGGCACACGATTTTTATCAAACTTTTTCTGATTTAAATAATAAAGAAATATATATAAAATAAATTTTATTGAAATTGCATTTTTGACTGCATTTTATTTATTACGGCCTTTAGGGTTCAAGATTACGGGTATTATTGATATTTTCAATTTATTACGTCATCTGTTTTATTTTGGTAAATATTTTTAAAACTCCTATATTGTAGTATCGGTATATCTTCTAATGCGCGGGTATATCTTCTAATAAACGGGTATATCTTTTAATCTACGAGAATATAAGTAGTATGGTGTATCTTTCAATACAATTTTAGCGCTTAATTTTGACACGTATTGATTCAATTTCATATATTTTGCAAATTTGTTTACAAACGCGACCAGGGGGTTTTATTCTTCAGATTTGTTTGAAGAGTTTTTGTATAACGAGAACAACAATTCATAAATTTCTTTATAGGAATATTAATTTAAATATTTTAATAGAATGATTTGAATAATACTGTCATTTAAAATATACTGTAAGAATTTATACATGATTGTGAATTTTAAGTTTCTTTATATTGTATATTCCGTACGAAGACCGGTATACTGCTAGTACTTTATATATAAAAAAATCCTCATGCCAAAGATTTATGCATTTAACAATATTTATTCTTTAAATGCGCAATGTTCTGTTACAAAACACCGAATGTAACACAAAATCGTGTTCTTTCCAAGGTGTTTGCGGCGATTGACGGCAATTTTCAACGGCGCTGTTGCAGAAAAGAGTGACGAGTCTGTGGAACATCGCCAATATTTCGAGAAGCGTTAAGAATCCGAAAAATACTTTAGAATGTTCTCGCTGAAAGTAAATTTTTTCGGCTATGAATTTAAGATGCTGAAAAAAGTATAATGTTTGGAAAATATTACCCAAATATGATTTGAAAAGTTTTGTATTTATCCTTTTCATGGAAAGTATTCTGGAACGGTTGGCCTAAATTAACAATAAATAAGGATAAAAATATCATTAAAATATTAAAAAATGTTAATTCAAAATTTCAAATATCCATATAAATAAGTTTTATATATTCAAATCTACACATATGATAAACAAAGCCCAATAGATTCACTGATTTCACCGTATCTCTCCAAATTATTGAGATGGAAATCTTAATTTTTTCAGGAATGTTTCTCACAGTATATCGGCAAATTCTAAACAGAGATATTTGGTATCTTTCTTTTAAAATCACTTCCACACATTCCTGGCATGCTGTCGGAATTGTCAGTTCAACTGATTATTCCAAAATTGAACGTGTGTAGGTTCTTTGCCGTCTCTTACCGCTTATCGAGCATCTCACGAATTTATAATAATAAATTAAGATATCTGTGTGTGTGTCTATTTGTGTTGTCTGTAGCGTAAATTTTAAGCAACGTAAAGCCATAAAATTTGGTGCAGGGGCACCTCTGTTTCCTTGAAAAAACACCCCCTCCTTGTAAATATATGTTTGAAGGAAAATGTAAAGAATCGGAAGTGATATCTCCAGAACTGGAAGTAAAAATGAATAGAGAGCTGCTTACTCCTCTAAAATGTGATGCTGAATCCATATCAGCCATTGTTTAAACACTATATGTAGTAAATCATAGAAAAATAAAGGTTCCAATAAGTTTTTTTGACCGGAAGTGGTAACGAACAGAAAGCGGAAATACTTAACGAACCCCTCTAACTCCTCGAGAATTTAATTATACAAAATGATATTTTTTGTAAAATGATATTTTTTGAACCAAAAATGGAAGAACCGGAAGAGATAATCCTTAGTAATCTTCCCTCAACCCCTTAAGAACATTTTTTGAACCGAAGGTGGAAAAGAGCAGAAAGCGGAAATACTTAATGACCCACTCTCCTCCAGAATTTAATAATAAACTCATATTTTATTATTTAAGCTCCATCTATAGCCAATTTTAGAAAATCGATGTTTCAAGTAAAATAGAAATTTCTGAACCGGAAATGGAATAATGACTGGAAGAGGTAATTCTTAGTGATGTCTCTTAACATTCCAAAATTTGATACTGATTCCATATCAGTCATTGTCCAAGATCAATCTATAGCTGATCTTGAAAAAGAAATGAAGATATTTTGAATCGAAAGTGGAAAAGAAGAGGAAGAGAAATAAATCTCTTTACCGCCTGCAGAATTTAATAATAAATTCATATCAATTACTATCTAAGCTTCATCTATAGTCAGTATTAGGAAATAGATGCTTCAAGTAAAATGTAAAATTTTGAACCGAAACGGAGAAAGAACTGAAAGAGAAAATCCTTAGTGAGCTGCCCTATCCCCTCCGGAATTATATCCTGGCTCTATATCAGTCATCCTCTAATATACACTGCTGGACAATTGCTAAGGACGGATGATACTCTCACCCATATCAACCACAAAATGAAAGGAAGTAAAATGTGGAAAATTAGAATAAGTGCGCGATACAGTAAAAAGAGGTGTGCGCATGCAAATTTTTTATTTCCGCGCCTGTTCGTCACATGATAGCGCTGATAAGAGATTTAAAGGATTTGACACTTGTGGACAGTTGTTCCAACCGAAAGTTTTAAGGGAAAGATTTAATTGATGAACTCGAAATTTTCGGTATGTCTTCTCGATATCACTTAGATGATTTTACGCTTGGCCGTATTATTGGAAAGATCGAAGAAAAGGGCGAAAATTAACAGATTTTGCCAGGGAGTTCGACATCGCCCACAGTGTTGTTTCACGGCAGTGTCAAGCATTTAAAACAACTGGAATGTGTAGAAAGCGTCACGGGGGAGGTAGTGTTAGAAGTACGATGTACCTGCAGGAGACAGGTACATTGTCCTACCGGCAAAAAGGGACCCGCGCATCGCAGCTCAACTGGTGCCAAATCAGTTTCTTGCTACCACAGGACACCGGATCTCCCGAAAAACTGTAGCCAGACGTTTGGGAGTAGGAGGACTATACGCCCGCAGACCTGTTGTGTGTGTCCCATTGTCCAGATTGCACCGTACCGCCCGTTTGCAATAGTATCGTGAGCATCGAAATTGGACCAAGCAGGACTGAGCTTGCATACTCTCAAATGAGAGTAGGTCCAGTCCGTCATAGGATTGTAGATGCCAACTGATCTGGCGTGAGAGTGGCACTGCTCATCGTCCAGAAAGTATCCAGGAAAGGGACCTATATCCGACATGCAGTATCATGGTATAGGCCGGCATCATGATCAATGGCCGCACGCCCCTGCATGTGGTTGCAACTGGAGCTATAACCGGCCAACGATATATTGATGAAGTTCTACTGCCTCATGTTCGCCTTTTCCGTGGTGCTGCCGGTGATAAATGTGTTTTCATGGACGACAATGCACCATGTCATCGAACATTCGCTGTTCAGGATTGTCTAGTCAGTGAGGGACTCGTATGGACAGCACGTTTTCTAGATCTAAATCCCATTGCAAATATTTGGGATGCTTTGGGGAGGCGACTTGCTGGTCGAAAATATCCCCCAACAAATAAGAATACCCTCATCCGTGCACTGACAGAGGAGTGGGATAACTTGCCCCAACAGCTGCTGGATAATGTTGTGCAAAGCATGACACGACTTGTGGAATGTTCCATCGCACCCCCCGGTGGACATATCCCGTACTGACACCTTTCTCAAAGGTGCCTGCTGCTGTTAATATGCATTTTTCCATTTCTCCGTACACAGCATCAAATGAACACTTTTTTCCTTTCAGATGTTTCAAAACCGTCTGCATTTTCCAGAACAATAAACGATCTTTATTCTAATGTCCGAACAGCGTGGCAGCAATATTTTATCCAGCTGGGCTGCCAGCCCCGCTTAATGTTGTGCTACATTGCAATTTATGATCCGTCCTTAGTAATTGTTCAGCAGTGTATATCTCCAACAGATCCTGAGAAATAGATGCTTTAGAAATTTTAGTAAAAAATAATATAGCAAGCTGGATTTATATCAGTCATCATTTAATATCTATCTACAGTAGATTCTGAGAAATAGATGTTTTAAAAATTTTAGTAAAAACAATAGTATGGCAAGCTGGATCTATATCAGTCATTATTTAATATCTATCTACAGTAGATTATGAGAAATGGATGTTTTAAAAATTTTAGTAAAAACAATAGTATGGTGAAAGTTTTGGCACCTATAATAGTGGCACCATTTAATATTTTGGCACCATTTAATATATTGCTGGTTACTTATTACACTGCGCCATTTGACCGGCACAACAGCTAGTAAATAAAACATACAAATATCAAAGGCATATTTTACTCAAACTTCTCTCCTTACTTCAGTGTCTCATAAAGTCATAGTTAAGATCTGATTAGCAAATGGAATGGAAGCCATTTGAAACATCAAAGAAAGCTTTTATAAATGTACAAAGAAAATTTCGCAACGCCAATATATTTTTAGAGGCAAAGGGAATAAAATATCTTTTATTATGCAAAGGGTTAGGATGCAGGCCCCAAATAAAACTTTGTAAAGATTTTAAAAGTCATCCAAGGACATAAAACTTTATACATCAAGAAGTTTTGAAAGCGGACTTTACATATGTGATTTTAAGACCGCTGCTGCTGTACGAAAGTTAAGAAAAATAATAACGTGCTAGAAGTTTTTGGTAAAGATATTTAAGAAAGAATATGGAAGTGCGTAAAATTCATTGAAAAATTTTACGATTCAGTCTCCAGAGGTTTCACACTCAATATTTTTAAATATGAACAAAAGTTTTGGAAGGTGTGAAAAAAAGTTTCAATTGTGTTAACTAAATTTATGTGTTGGCGATGTTGCTGTTTTTCTCTAATTGTAAACTAGTCACTTCACTCGCGCTTCGCGAGTTCACCGTGGCCAGAAATCACTTAGTGAGACACCAACACACTTAATAAAAGTGTTTCAATATCAAAAACCGTTTAAAATTTAAGCAGAAATGGCGTACATTTTTGAAAGGCTAAGTGGTGTAAGAATTTTGAAAATTTTACTTACTTACTATGTAATGTTACAATTACTTACGAATTGTGTTAATTTACGAACTTACTATGTCCTTTTTTTTAATTGAATATTTTTTTACACAAAGGACTGACTTTATAAAATTTAAATCCCCTATTTTCGGAAACTACTCCCCTACCGAAAAAATATTATACGAAAGAATTTCGAATTTAATTGAAACAGACTTTCATAATAGATGCATGTGTCTAAAACCAATCGCCGATGCACGAAAAGTGAGGTCAACTATGCTAAACCACCCTGTATAGATGGCGTGATTTTAACATCTTTAATATATGAAGTTTTCAAATTGAAGCTTGGTAAGAGTGCAAATGTAGAAATATTTTTGAAGCGAGGCATCTAAGTGACTAAGCTTCTTACTTTTGAGTTAGATACAATTTTTCTTTGGGATGGGATTTGCTGTTTTGTCTATGCGTCTGTCTTGTTTGTTCTGTTCGATGATTGGAGGGTAATTCTTTTAAACGTTATCGATTGTTTACAAATGGGATATGTGGTGAAGATAAAAGACAGGTTGAGTTTGTTGCTGAACGTGGTCGAACAAAATGTGTGCTTGCTGAGACTCGGATCCACTAATATAAATTATTCGACGACAACTCCTCTAAAACTAAATCAAATTTCCTGAAATTTGGATATATGATAAGAATTAATATTTTTTAATATTTCCCATGCCTAGTTCGTTAATGGATGTGGTGGAGAAATTATTGCTCGTGCTGTACTGCCTTTACTGATGTGCACCATTTGCGACCCTAATTACTCTCAAGCGTAAACGATATATTTTAGTTTAGATATATGGGGTACATAAATGTTTTACATGTCGAGTTCGTTTCTGAATGTGGTCACACAAAAATTACTTACGCTGCGCCTTACCTTTTCTACATTGTTTCAGGATAACTGCTCTAAAAGCTTGCAAAATTTTCTGCAATTTAAATATGTGGAACAAATGAATGTTTTACTCGTCGAATTTGTTTATGAACTTGGTATAATAATCATTGCGCATGCTACTACTTCTTTACTGATGAGCACATTGTTCGACCATAACTTCTCTTAAATGAATATTTGTAGTTTGGAAATACAGTGTAAATGGATGTTTTACTGGCTGAGTTCGTTTCTGAACTTGATCGGAAAAATGATATAATTTTCTTTTAATAAATTTGCGGGAAAATATCGTCTTCATAATGTTATGCCCAGGGAAGATTTAATTGTGCATTTTTTATTGATATCTAGACGACCCCCCTGTCCTAAAAACTCGAAACATGGTCCAAATTTTAATGTGGCTATTCCAAAGCTACCGACAAATTTTCATGAAATTCAGTGCAGCTGTTCTCTCGTGAAAATTACACACACACACAGAGGGGGGCGCGGTAGCCCATTGGTTAGCGCGTTGGAGTTGCACTCGGTAGGCCCGGGTTCGATTCCAGCCACTGCTAAAACTGCCGCCGTGTTCACGCGGAGTACGATCACGTTAAACATGTGGGTCCGTAAGTCCATCCGAGAGGTTGGTGGTAGGGGAAGGAGGGTACGGTCCCTGTGGATGCCTCCCCCACTGGGTTCCGGTCTAAATTGGGTGGCACTTCCCGGCTGTCCAAACAGTTACCTTACACCTTTCTGGTAGGTCGGACGGTCTGGGAGCAACACCAACAACAACAACACACACACAGAGAGAGACAGATAGATTTTCAATTTTATTTATATAGTTATTCCGTACGAAGTTCCGGTCTGTGCTAGTAGTGAATAAAAATTATGTAGAATTAATTCCAACCTTTTGTTCTGGGAATATTCTCCCTTAATGAGATAACATGCTGTTGATATCGACATTGTGCTGTTTCTTCCGAACAAAGGAAGATCGTGTCAAGTATTTATTGATTCAATCCTAAGGCAAATATTTTGTGGTTACATTACACGTTCTTTTTGTTGTTGTTGTTTATCTATCAAGTAACCTAAACACGGATAATTCTCCGATATGTCCCATTTTACTTTACATGATTTTCTAACTTTTCGTTAACAAATTATCTAACTTCCGGACGGAACTGCATCTTTAGTTAAAGGAATTTTTGACTTATTACATGCTCTCATTATATGTAATGAAATAATTTTAAAAGAAGGTAACTTTTAGATTGTTTGGAGATTTTTATGTCACTGTTCTCTGGTTACATCACATACTGTATAATCACGTACTTTATTAATTTTAAAAGAAGGTAACTTTTAGATTGTTTGTAGATTTTTATGTCACAGTTCTCTGGTTACATCACATATTGTATAATCATGGACTTTATTAATAAAGTAATCACTTTTAAGATCAGGGAGGAAATTAAACTTTCAGGTGTATTGTCAACTATCAATGGAATAGTTTTTTGATATAAACATTTTTAAAATACCAAAAAGTTCGCTTCACGGTAAGTGATAATTTTTCGGACATGCAGGGTTACTAGAAAAGTCATTAGGCACGCCGATAAATTTGTAAGGAAAGGTCAATGAGTGTACATGTTAGGTTTCTATACTGTAAAGTGACCATGCCCGATCGAATGAAAGTAATTGTAGCGCCCCTAGCGGAAGTATTAGCGGATAATTTAGAAAGTTAGGATAACAAACTCAGCAACAAGGTGAAATAGATAACAAAGCCAATTACACATTTATAAAGCATTCTCTAATGAGTAGGAATCAACATTAAAATTGTTGCAAACATTTATTTGACGCAATAAGGTTATTGGCGAATAACTGTCCTATTCAGGAATAATACTATAAACAACACTCATCTGAATCTCCACCAGGGACTATGAACGTTTGAATTTCAGAAAGAACATTACCGCGTACTTTGACAAGCATTGAAGGTGTCAGCGTGTTAAAGATGTTGACTTTATAATTCTTTGAAAAGTATTCAATGCCTTCTGTATACCAGTTTCGTACGTTCCTGGTGTCAATTCCTACTCATTAAACAATTCTCTTCAACTCTGTAATTGGTTGTTTTTGTCTATCTCGATTTGTTGCCGAGTTCGTTTCTTATCTTTTTAATTGTCCGCTAGCTGTGCTGTAATCACTTTTATAATTGGGCGTGGTCACTTTACTATAGACACACTTAACATGTACAATCATGGTCATTTCCTTATAAAGTTATTGGGGTACTTAAGGACTTTTATAAAAATCTTCATATAATTGATAACTAGAGTTAATGAGATTTGATTTGTAAAAGTAATTTTTTATATGAGAAATAAGAGTTGTGCAATGAAAAATTGGTAAAAATGTATCACGTTCTCGAGCGAATCAAGCATTTAAGTGCAAAATAATTGAACTCTTCAATGGGGAGAAATGAGTAGGAGAAAAATTATAAAATCTTGAGTTTTAATAGGGTTGGAATGAAATATATCACTCAACGCCCTATTCATTGAGCAAACAAGTAGCTCCTCTACAGTGAAGAGGATCCTACATTCTTCTCCAGATTTCAGATCAACGTGAAACTCTCTCTTTCACACACACACACACACATATATATATACAGTATTGTGATGTGGTTGAAAATTTGAATTGATTTTTCGATGGAAGAGCATGTTTCAAACATCTCTGAACTCGAATCGAATGTTTCTGAAGTAATGTCTGTGTGTGTGTATTTATGTTAGAGAGGGAGTGAGAGAGAGAAAGAGAAAGCAAGAGTGAGAGATAGAGAAAGAGAAAGTGAGAAAGAGAGTGAGAGAGATAGAGAGAGAGAAAGAGAGAGCGACAGAAAGAGAGAGAAAGATAGTGACAGAGAGAGAAGGAGGGAGACACAAAGAGAGAGAAAGAAAGAGAGAGAGAGAAAGAGAGAGAGAAAGAAAGCGAAAAGAGAGAAAGAGAGCGAGAAAGAGTAGGTGTGTACCAGTGAGGCTGTAGACGCGATAACTCTTGAATAAAAAAAGTGTTTAGTGAATAATTTAGTACGATTATTATAACCAGTGAATACTGAAAACTTATTAATTTTAAACACGATAAAATGTTCGGAAGACCTCCTCTCATTTTCGAATAAATTTTTGAGAAAAACATTAAAAATTAATGATTTTCTCAAAGACCTTCAATAGCGATACATAAACAATACTTTCCGACATTAAAAATACTTTCCCTATACTTTATACTATGTATATAGGGAAAGTATTAATCACGATAAATAAGTATTTATATGCATTTGGAAAGGAGACATAAATTTCCGAATATGATTTCGAGTTACATGTAACAGGATCTTCAATGAATGGGGACCATAATATAAACTGTATAGATTAGTGAACTGTAAGTATTAGTTAGTAAGAGTTACAGAATTTGATCAGGTTGTGGAACTTTTTCAAGTAACTCAACAGGTTCCATCGAGATGCGGCTAAATTTAAGTTACTGGATTAAGTTTGCTCACAATAAATCTGCAAAGTTAACTATTCACTATCCCAGTTAAAAAATCAATGGAAGTACATATAATCAAATGCATCTAGTGACAGGCAATTATATTTTGAGACAAAACTAATGCTAGTTAAATGGTGTTGACTGGACAATGAGATACAAAAATATAAAATTTTGTCTCCGGTTTCGCAGAGTTGCATAGCTAATGGTACAGTGAATTATGTAATTAATCATGTAGTTTTAAGTAGTAAATTGTGTAATTAATAATGTAGTTAATTGTGTAGTTAACCACGTATTTATTATGTACTTAACCATAGAGAAGTTAGATTAGTAAAAGCTGTGTAATTAATAGAGTAGTTTTTTATTGTATTTTAATTTTTATATCTATGTACTTATTTATAATTTTTGATTTTATTTATACATAAAACATATTCAGATACTTGACAGTAGCAAATTAAATTTACAATTAGTTGATTTTCAATGAGCAATATATTTTAAATTTATGAAGGAAGAAAAAATTAATTTACTGTTAAATAATGAAATTGATCATAATTTGTAACTATTAATATTTAGGCAAAACTTAAAAATATTTGCTTTCCTACTTTAAAGAACTCATGTCCCTGAGGTGAATCGAACTGCCGAGTTCCGGCTGGCCAAAGGAGTATCTGGCCATTTAGCTACTGGGGTGATGAAATTTCTTTCTATAATTCTTAGTTGTGGATTCTATTTCACACAAAGAGCAATTTCATGACTTACACTACAACTTTTTTTTCGAAATACTGTGAAGTAGATCTATTTTGTAGTTAGAAATGTTTTTAATTCCAAATTTCGCTATTTTCTATATCCGATATTCACTATAAAATTCGGTTTCACTATATATATGTCTAACGTATCTAACGTGCTTTCGCCTTCAAAACCCTCTGGCGGCCTAGAAAGCTGAATCTTTGCAAGCAAATATAATATCAACTACGGTACAAAACCTAACGTAGCCGGATTTCTGATTGCCTCCCTTACCCGGGTGCGAAGAAAAGTTGAGTTTCGAAAAATTTTCAGACCCTCCATACCCTCATTGACCTATAAGGCTGAATCTATGTCGATTTATAGTGCCAACTACGATGCAGAATCTAACGGAACCGGGTTTTTGATTTACATCCGTGGGAGTCGAAAATGGGAGGTTTTGAAAAGTATTTCCAGACACTTTAGAAGCTCCTCCTTTGGGCTGGAAGTCTGAATATTTGCACGTTTATAGTATAGACTACGGTATAGAACTTAACGGAGCCGGATTTTTGATTTAACCCTAAGGGTGACGCAGAAAAGAGGGGGGGTGTCGAAAAGTCTTTCCACACCGCCCAGTAGCATTTTTGTTGACCTAGCATACAGAATTTTTGCCACTTATAAAATTCACTAATATATAGAATCTAATGGAGCCGGCTTTTCAAGTTACCCCGCGCGGGGGCGGAGAAATATGTCTTCTTTGAAAATTTTTCCAGATTCTCCAGTCCCTCCTGGTAACCTAGAAGGCTGAATCTTTGTATACTGATGTTTGTACACTTTGTTCCGATCATCGGAAGGATCCCAACGCAGTTAGATTGTTTCAATTCCTCCTTCCCTAAACGAAGATTATGGATTTTTAAAAAAAGTTTTCCAGACCTCCAAGCAGCCTTTAGGTGGCTTTTAAGACTGAATCTTTGTACAATTATAGTATAGACCACTGGGCCGAACATAACGGAGGTTGGAGATGTAAAGTATCTTATAAATCTCCCAAAGCAACCTGCCGGGAATATAAAGGGCTGACACTTAACTATGGGGCAGAATCTAAGAGGACCAATTTTAAATTGAGACAACTATTTTCGACGCTAAGCACCGTACACCGTTAAATGAAATAAAACTTATTAAAAAAAAAGTAGCAAATCAATTTCTTAAGAGTGTTAGTTTTTCTGTTTTTGATAGGTTTATATACTAATTTACTATATAATTGAATATTCACTATATAATTCCGTATTTTCTATATAATTCGATATTCACTGTGTAATTTGATGCTCCCTATAAAATTTCATATTCGCTATATATCACGATAAAAACTTCGATCCTTTTTTATCTTTCTATAGTATCCAAATATTACGAAAAATGTCTAAAAATTTCAACTATCGTCGCAAGTAAAGAAAACTACGGAGAACATTTTCCCCACCCGTGACACTATACTCGAAAATCAGTTGTGACAAGCCGCGCGGCCCGGTATTAATAGCGGCCCGTACCACCTAATGGTTCCTGTGCCGATAAGCCTTCGCGCTGCCAAAGAGTACTTTTCCCAGCGACGAGCCCTCATCGTAATGGCAAGGAGGCGGTGGGGGTAATAGAAGCGCAGAGCTGCAATTTTGGGGGCGGTATGTGGCAGATAACGTGGTCGTTATGGCAACACGGCTGCTGATGTGGCCCCCACTAATTGAACGGGAGAGATCGGGAATCGAAAACATACGCTGGAAATTTTGCTTTTTATTGAAAGGAGCATTATTTAATGCAATCATTTGAAAATAATGTTGTTCCGAAATTTGAGTTAAATGCGAGGTGGACTGACTCGCGGGAAAAAGTGATTTTAAAACAGTTCTGGTGAAATGCGATTTGATGCATGCCGGCGGTGTTTTACTGTTGGTTGTATTGTAAATAGTTTTAACGTAAACAATTTAACGGGGAGAATCCGTGTAATTTGATTTTAATTATGTATCGGAAGGGTAGTTGGAGCTCAATAAAAGGATTACTTTAACTTTTACTTCAATAAACATTTTATAAGCGTATCTTCCTAACTAGAGTCACATTCCTCAGAATAGCATATCCTCATCACTTTTGCTCTATCAGAGAAATAGCAGAACGGAAGTAAGTTCGCCCATAAAAATGGTAGGCTCCCTACAGACATTTATGTCTGATCCCCTCCATATTTGATTTTTCTCTCCGTGTGAATTTTTCATGTTTTCCCGTTCTATAGAAAATAAGTAAAAAAAAAAAAAATAAATAAATAAAAATCTGGGTAGCCGGTCTCTCCTCCGGCATCACCTCCTCCCAGTCGAGTGGTTTACGCTCAACTTATGAGTGGCCCTGACTCAAAGTAATGGGAAATTTTTTCATTAAAACTGTTCCATGGCTTACTTTATTTTTAAAATCGGTATAAACTATGAAACCGATAATAGGGTGGTGATACAGTGGCAATGCTAAATATTTTGTATTTTTGACATATTCCTTTTTTTGCCTAATTGCTATTTTCTAGTGCATGCTTTTGCCTGAATTTTTGCAAATATGTGGTGCTAAAAATATACTTTTTGTATTAGATAAGATTGTTAGGCATGCTGCGTTGTGTATGCAATGACCCTCTAATTTCCCCACTGTGAGAAACTACTTACCTTTGTTGCAAGGTAAAATAGAATTAGTCTGGTCATTAAAAACTCTTTTGTATTTTTTAAAAATCCTTTCTTTATTTAACTATATTGAAACTTACGTTATTGTTTACTAGCCTTTTATTAATTACAAAATTATTCCATTAACTTCTAAGAGTGGAAGACATACTCTTATACTTGTGCGACCAGAGCTTCATTATTTCGAGACTAGGGTTTTATTATTTCGAGACCAGAGTTTTATTATTTCGAGAACAGAGGTTTATTATTTTGAGACTAGAGTTTTATTATTTTGAGACCAGAATTTTATTATTTATTTTGAGATCAGAGTTTTATTATTTTTTTAACAGAGTTTTATTATTTTGAGACCAGAGTTTTATTATTTCGATACTAGAGTTGTATTATTCCGAGACGAGAGAGGTGATCGGCCTTGTTAAGGCAAATATCACATTTTTTTACTTTCCCTGCAATACATGGTAATGTATAGGGAAAGTATTGGAATCATGTCGAAAATCGCAACTCGAGTTTTCGACGGATCTACACGTTTCAAGACCTTTAGAATACGAAAAAACCATTTTTAGGGTGACGTCTGTGTGTGTGTCTGTGTGTCTGTCTGTCTGTGTGTGTCTGTCTGTCTGTCTGTGCAGATATGTTTCCACTATAACTAAAAAACTAATGGACCGAATTTCACGAAATTTGATACGTAAGTCACTTGTGGGCGAGTCTGGTGCTGATTAGTTTTGGGTACGATTCGGGATAAATGAATCCGCATATTTTTGCATAAATGGCCCGCAAAAGCTTGTATCCACTCTAACTAAGAAACTAATGAACCGAATTTCACAAAATTCGGTAGATGAGTCATTTGTGGGTCACCCTGGTGCTGATTAGATTTTGGTATGATTCGGAAAAAATAACCTGCATTTTTTTGCAAAATGGCCGGCTAAAATCGTCCAAATCTAAACTAAAGAACTACGTATGTTCAAATATGTCCATTAAATGCTTGTTTAATACGTAATTTTTAGCGAAGAAAAGAATAAGACCAACCCCATTACATTAGGACTAGCCGTTCTCGAGATATTTTAGTTTTTCGTATTTTCTCTACCCACCTTTGAAAATAAGTCCGGTTACCGAATGAAAACGAAAATTGAATTAAAAGTGAAATAAATTTAATTAAAATAAAGAGAACGTGGATATAAGTCTGCAGGGAAAGTCATGTGCTGCCCACATCAGATTTTTCTATACTCAACGCATGAGCATATAGAAATCAGTACATACCTCCAATTGGAGGGACACTAGTTCAACACTTCTCATATTGCCTCACTGCCACCGTGTTGGCTTGGTCCGTTAAATTCCACTTCATCGGTTAATTTCACATTTCATGATCGACTCAACATTTTTATCGAATTTTTCACACGACCTTTACATTTAGAGTTGTTTTGCACGTCTGGTGGTCCCATGTTTTTAGTTAGATAACCATTTTAACATGGCTTCGGGGAAAATAGCCTTCTTGAATTTATGTGTCTCTTATTGACTGTTGCTCGCCCCGTTATCAGTAATGCCTGTTTAAGGGTAGGTCTTAGTTTGGGCTTTAGTTCCCCCTTTAAATCCGGTGTTGATTTCCGCCTTTTTGCCTGTTGCCTGTAATCCTGTTTCAATCTTAATTAGAATATTTATTGGTTAAGGCATGGGGATTGCATTCGGACGACCCGGATTCGATTTCTGGTTCTGTTCAAACTGTCCTCGTGTTCACGCAGAGTACGGGTACCTAAAATATGTGTGTCTGAAAGTCCTTCCGAGAGGTCGGAGAAGGAGGGAACGGTCCCTGTGAATGTCGCCCCCTCTGGATTCCGATCTAAATTGAGTGGCTAAAAGTCGCAGTCGGTCGTCTAATTAGATATCTTACACTTTCGGGTAGGTCGGACTGTCTGGATAGAAAAAAAAGAATATAAATTGGTTATGAACCACTGTCCAGTTTACCGTAATGTTGACGCCATTAACTGGCCTAATCTTCAGCTCGAGTCACCACTCACTTCTTACTGTCGTTTAATGTTCTAATTTATGATATCGCCGACCTTTGTTTTTGGTCTCGCAATATTCAACATCTTTTTCCGATATCTATATTAGCTGGTCAGGAATAATCATGCATTTAAAAGTTTCTCTTCTGACCTGAAATGATATTATATTGTAGTTTCTAAATAATACATAACCACGGGCCCATACATTTAGTTCGCTATTTTGATGTGTCTTTTTCAGAGGATTGCCAATTAATAGATGTTTAACTGTATGAACATTCATTAAAGTTATACTTTATGTAATTCAAAATAAACTTTTGAGTGGGAGATAGAATATTAACTAATATATAAATACTAACATATTTTACCATTGCAATCTGCCAATTTTTACTTTCCCTGCAATACATGGTAATGTATAGGGAAAGTATTGGAATCATACCGAAAATCACAACTCGAGTTTTCCATGGATCTACACATTTCGAGACCTCTAGAATACGAAAAAACTATTTTTAGCGTGACGTCTGTGTGTGTGTCTGTGTGTCTGTGTATCTGTCTGTGCAGATTTTGTATCCACTCTAACTAAACAAGTAATTGACCGAATTTCATAAAATTTGGTAGGTAAGTCACTTGTGGGCGAATCTAGTGCTGATTAGTTTTGGGTACGATTCGGGATAAAAGAACCCGCCTTTTTTTACGAAATGGACCGCAAAAGCTTGTATCCACTCTAACGGACGAACTAATGGACCGAATTTCAAAAATTCGGTAGATGAGTCACTTGTGGGTCACCCTGGTGCTGATTAGATTTTGGAACGATTCGGAAAAAAATAACCTGTCTTTTTTTGCAAAATGGCCCGCAAAAATCGTCAAAATCTAAACTAAAGAACTAGGTATACTCAAATATATCCTTTAAATGCTTGTTTAATACGTAATTTTTAACGACGAAAAGAATAAGACCAACCCCATCACACTAGGACCAGCCCTTCTCGAGATATTTCAGTTTTTCGTATTTTCTCTACGCCACCTTTGAAAATAAGTCCGGTTACCGAATGAGAACGAAAATTGAATTAAAAGTGAAATAAATTTAATTAAAATAAAGAGAACGTTAATATAAGGCTGCAGGGAAAGTCATGTGCTGCTCACATCAGATTTTTACTTTCCCTGCAATACATGGTAATGTATAGGGAAAGTATTGGAATCATGTCGAAAATCGCAACTCGAGTTTTCGACAGATCTACATGTTTCGAGACCTCTAGAATTCGAAAAAACAATTTTTAGCGTGACGTCTGTGTGTGTGTGTCTGTGTGTCTGTCTGTCAGTGTGTCTGTCTGTCTGTGCAGATTTTGCATCCACTCTAGCTAAAAACTAATACACCGAATTTCACAAAATTTTGTAGGTAAGTCACTTGTGGGCGGGGCTGGTGCTGATTAGTTTTGGGTACGATTCGGGATAAAAGAACTCGCCTTGTTTTGCGAAATGGCCCGCAAAAGCTTGTATCCACTCTAGCTGAAAAACTAATGGACCGAATTTCACAAAATTCGGTAGATGAGTCACGTATAGATCACCCTGGTACGATTCAGAAAAAAAATAACTTGTCTTTTTTTTTGCAGAATGGCCCGCAAAAATTGTCAAAATCTAAACTAAAAAGCTACGTATGCTCAAATATATCCATTAAATGCTTGTTTAATACGTAATTTTTAACGAAGAATATAATAAGACCAACCCCATTACACTAGGACTAGCCGTTCTCGAGATATATTAGTTTTTTTTTTCGTATTTTCTCCACGCCACCTTTGAAAATAAGTCCAGTTAACAAATGAGAACGAAAATTGAATTAAAAGTGAATTAAATTTAATTTAAATAAAGAGAACGTGGATATAAGTCTGCAGGGAAAGTCATGTGCTGCCCACATCAGATTTTTACTTTCCCTGCAATACATGGTAATGTATAGGGAAAGTATTGGAATCATGCCGAAAATCGCAACTCGAGTTTTCGACGGATCTACACGTTTCGAGGCCTCTAGAATACGAAAAAACTATTTTTAGCGTGACGTCTGTGTGTGTGTCTGTGTGTTTGTGTGTCCGTCTGTCTGTGCAGATATTGTATCCACTCTAAGTAAAAACTAATGGACCGAATTTCATAAAATTTTTATAAGTCACTTGTGGGCGAATCTAGTGCTGATTAGTTTTGGGTACGATTCGGGATAAAAGAACCCCCCTTTGTTTTTGCGAAATGGCCCGTCAAAATCTTGTATCCACTCTAGCTGAAAAACTAATAGACCGTTTCACAAAATTTGGTAGAAAAGTCACTTGTGGGTCAGTCTGGTGCTGATTAGATTTTGGTACGATTCGGAAAAAAATAACCTGCCCTTTCTTGCCAAATGACCCGCAAAACTCATCAAAATCTGAAATAAAAAACTACGTATGTTCAAATATATCCAATAAATGCATGTTTTATACGTAGTTTTTGAACGAAGAAAAGAATAAGACCGACCCCATTACACTAGGACTAACCGTTCTCAAGATATTTTAGTTTTTTCATCTGCGGCACCTATGAAAATATGCCCAGTTACCAAATGAGAACGAAAATTGAATTAAAAGTGAAATAAATTTAAATAAAATAAAGAGAACGTGGAAATAAGTCTGCAGGGAAAGTCATGTGCTGCCCACATCAGATTTTTACTTTCTCTGCAATACATGGTAATGTATAGGGAAAGTATTGGAATCATGTCGAAAATCGCAACTCGAGTTTTCGACGGATCTACACGTTTTGAGACCTCTAGAATACGAAATAACTATTTTAGTGTGACATCTGTGTGTGTGTCTGTCTGTCTGTCTGTGCAATGTATGTATCTATTCTAACTCAAAAACAAATGGACGGAATTTCATAAAATTTGGTAGATAAGTCACTTGTATATGACCCAGGTGCTGATTAGTTTTTGGTACGATTCGGTATAAAAGAACCTGCCTCTTTTTGCGAAATGGCCCTCAAAAATTGCTTGCATCCACTCTAGCTGAAAAACTAATGGATCGAATTTCAAAAGATTTGGTAAATAGGTCGCTTGTGGGTAACTCTGGTGCTGATAAGATTTTGGTACGATTTGGAAAAAACTAACCTGCTTTTTTGCGAAATGGCCCGGAAAAATCGCCAAAATCTGAAATAAAGAACTACGTATGCTCAAATATATCAATTAAATGCTTGTTTTATACGCAATTTTTCACGATAAAAATATTAGGACCAACCCCATTACACTAGGATTAGCCGTTCTCGAGATATTTTAGTTTTTTCGCAACTCCATCTTTGACAATAATTCCAATTACCTAATGAGAACGAAAATTGAATTAAAAGTGAATTAAATTTAATTAAATTACAGAGAACGTGGATATAAGTCTGCAGGGAAAGTCATGTGCTGCCCAAATCAGACTTTTTCCCCTGCAATGCATGGTAACGTATAGGGAGAGTATTGGAATCGTGCTGAAAACAGCAACTTGAGTTTTCGACGGAGTTACACGTTTCGGGACCTTTAAAACACGAAAAAACTATTTTTAGCCTGACGTCTCTGTCTGTGTCTGTGTGTGTGTCTGCATGTTTGTATGTCTGTTTGTGCAATGCATGTATCCACTCTTACTCAAAAACTAATGAACCTAATTTTATAAAATTTGATAGGTAAGCCACTTGCTTATGACCCTGGTGCTATTTAGATTTTGGTATGATTCGGGATAAAAGAACCCGCCCTTTTTTTTTGAGAAATGACCCTCAAAAATCTTAATTATCCTAGTTAAAATACTAATTGATCAAACTTAACAAAATTTGGTAGATATATTACTTGTAGATTAACCTAGTGGTGATTAGATTTTGGTACTATTCGGAAGAAAATAACCTGCCCTTTTTGCGAAATGGCCCGCAAAAAATTTAAATCTAAAAATAAAAGACTACGTATGCTCAAATATATCAATTAAATGCTTTTTCATACGTAACTTTTGGCGAGGAAAATAATAAAACTAACCCCACTACATTAAGACTAATCGCTCTCGAGATATTTTAGTTTTTCTCATTTTTGTTACGCCGCGTTTGAAAAAAAATTCCGGTTACCAAATAAAATCAAAATTTGAATTTGAAGTACAAATTCAGTGTAATTTTTTGCAATTAAATTTAATTTCACGAATTATTAATTAAATAAAGAGAAAATGAATTTGAGTCTGTATGGAAAGTCATGCGCTGTCTACATTAGATTTTTTATCTTACTGTATGGTGCAGTTTAATGGATCCCTAACTAAATGTTTATTGAAGTAATTTATTCGAAATTGAAATGAAATAAAATAATAATGTTTTGAAATAAATACCTGAAAATTAACCAGCAATTAAAACCACAATTAATACCAGCAACTAATTATATAGTAGTTGGAAGTCGGTTAAACCAGTAACTTTGCTCTTACTGGCAATATTAAATTTTATATTAATTAATATTTAATTAATTAAGGCTTAAATCAAAATTATTTGCCCTCTTTGTACATCTACAGTTTCATATTAGTCTATATCTAAAGTTTTAGAACTGTGAGTTTTTCCCGTCTGTGCGCAATGCAAGTACAAATATCCGTAAGATTTTTTTATTAATATAGCGAGATACAGGACATTTTCTTGACCTATTGAAGGAACTAAATTATGGCAATTGAGTTACCCTGAAATTAATAAATATGATATTTATTGGGCATTTTACGGCTAGTCAAATAGAAGAAATGGCAGTAAACCATTTTCTGCAGTTTTAACGATCCAGCTATAATTAAGAAAAAAAAATGTCAAAAATCTGCTATAAGGTTTATAGTGATCCACTACAGGAATATTGTATGCCGTTTATAAGAAATACAAGTCAATCTTGATGCAGAAAATCCTTCTTCTGTACAAGATATGATTGGAACTATGGGCGAATAAATTGAAGATTTGCAATCCGTTTAGAAATATAAGGCGATCATGATTAAGAAAATCCTTCTTCTGTACAAGATATGATTGGAACGACGGGCTAGTAAATTGAAGATTTGCAATCCGTTTAGAAATATAAGGCGATCTTGATGCAGAGAATCCTTCTTCTGTACAAGATATGATTGGAACAACGGGCTAGTAAATTGAAGATTTGCAATCCGTTTAGAAATATATAAGGCGATCTTGATGCAGAAAATCCTTCTTTTGAACAAGATATGATTGGAATGATGAGCGAGTAAATTGAAGGTTTGCAATCCGTTTCTCTAATGAATTCTACACATTCTCTAGTGTTAAGGTCTTGCAAAAACCGTTCATAATATGCGGTCGGTGGATCATGTGTCCTATCACAACATGTTTCTGATGCAACAGGAAGAATTCAATTATGAAATATATTTTCGCGATAAATCAAGAGATTCTTTAATTTGAGGAATTTATGACAAAAGTCAAAGCGTGATCATTAGTGGTAAGGAATTTAATTAACCCAGCTCGAGGATTCCATCTCTTAGTGGTTTCGGAAAACGAGTCAGAAGGCTGGAGAGTAGGGATATAACAAAAATATTTATCATTAACTAAAATTAAGTAAGCATATACTGGACACCACTCACGACTTATTTTGACAAATCATTAAGTATTTAATGATATGCAATAATATAAAAATTATACACATTTCGAAACACATAAATACAATATTAGCAATAAGAACAAGGGTGCAATAAGTCTGTACGTTCAATTATTACATTTAATTGTTTTATGGCCTTTTTGACTTACTTCGGTGACCAACTTATGAGCTCCGCCAAGCTTCACTATACTATGATTTACTTCATGGATTCAGTTGATAAAACTCAAGGCTATCATAGCCCCTTTGCCAGGGAGGTGGTACGGTGACCACCCGTATTTGGATTTTTGATGGGTACTGCTAGATACTTTTTATCGACATGGTGCGAACCGCTTCCTTCATTATCATAATACCGTTATTTTTATCAACTGTATATAAAGGATGAGTCTAATATTTTATTTATATTTGTCTTTAAGATGATCTCCTTGTTTATAATAGTAGTGTCATCTCAGGACTCGCAGATATCACTTTGACACAAAACTAGTTAGTTTCTGTACTACATAGCTATGACATGATAGCAAGAAATAAATTTGAAAACCAACTGGCTAGCTGTCAAAATAAAAATAAAACAAATCTGGTGTGGGAAGTACATGACTTTTCCTACAGACACAAATTTATTTTATCTTTATTTCTTTAATAATTCATTAAATTTAGTTTAATTGCACACAATAACACGCATAATTATTTGACATTACATTGAATTTGACCTTTTAATTCAATTTTCGTTTTTATTTGGTAGCTGGATGTATTTTCAAAGGTGGCGTAACGAAAAAGCGAGAAACTAAAATATCTAGAGTAGAGCTACTTCTAGAGTAATGGAGTTGGTGTCATTCCTTTCATCGTCAAACATTATGTATACAACAAGAAAGATCAATCATGCTTAAAGCATTGATTATGAAACACTTTCCAACTTCAATGCAATTTTATTTAAACAAGTCTAAAATGCAATACATTCCTCGGTAATATTTTGAAACTTATCACAATACTGCATTAATTTATTATATTTGAAACCTTCATCGAAAAAAATGAACTTCATTCAAATGACGGCATTGAAATATAAATTGCCTAGTTTAAACATCTCTAAAATGTTATACATTCCTCGGTAATAGTTTTAGAATTATCATAATACTACGATAATTTATTATATTTGAAAACTTCATCGAAAACAACTGAAATTAATTCAAATGACGTCATAGAAAAAATAACACGCCTGGATCTCTATAAAAACAGGATTTCATTCATAACTTTCTCCATTTCATTCATCACAATACTATAATAATTTATTTTATTTAAACATTTTGTTTAAGACCATGGAGCTACAAAAAATTAAACTCTATGCTTGAAACTTCATCGAAAAAAATCGTCCTTCTCTTTATGAAATCAATTAATATTTCATTCATATCAGCCATGCAGACTCCATGGACTAAATTATTTTGTGTTAAAAAAATACAGGAATTCTAATACAACTCATTCTATATATTTTGCTGTTTACATTTTACATAGGTGAAAAATAGGCTTAGTTGTAGAAATAATCAAATTTAGATGGGCATTTAAACTCAAATATATTGTCATTGCGTTGTTTCAGTATGTAGATGCACAGAATTTAAGCAAAAATAAAGTAGTTTTACGACGGATACAACACTCAATATGAATTAAAAAGAACTTAAAAAAATCATTCTCCATTTCATTCATCACAATACTATAATAATTTATTTTATTTAAACATTTTGTTTAAGACCATGGAGCTACAAAAAATTAAACTCTATGCTTGAAACTTCATCGAAAAAAATCGTCCTTCTCTTTATGAAATCAATTAATATTTCATTCATATCAGCCATGCAGACTCCATGGACTAAATTATTTTGTGTTAAAAAAATACAGGAATTCTAATACAACTTATTCTATATATTTTGCTGTTTACATTTTACATAGGTGAAAAATAGGCTTAGTTGTAGAAATAATCAAATTTAGATGGGCATTTAAACTCAAATATATTGTCATTGCGTTGTTTCAGTATGTAGATGCACAGAATTTAAGCAAAAATAAAGTAGTTTTACGACGGATACAACACTCAATATGAATTAAAAAGAACTTAAAAAAATCACGATTCTGAAACAAGATGGATGCCATATATCATTTTGAAGTGGGTCATGTGATCGTTTCATATCATGGTCACGTGATCGTTTCATATAAGAGGTGTAATTATTATTTTAATTCTTATTTAAAAAAATACTGAATATATTTCGCTGAATTTTTTTTTATATATTTTATGGAACAATTTGAATATTATCTAAAATTTTTGAAGCAATTTGTGAATTTTAAATCCGCTTAAAAAATGTTTGAAAAATTAGTTCCCATAGGGCTCAATGTATTTCATTTTTTCGACCCGGGTTCAATCCAAAACTAATTGGGTAATATTATTCATTTATATTCCCATAGGTTCTACAGACCGTCTGAACAACATACTAAAATTTCATTTTGATTAAGTCATTTTTACGGCAGTTACCGTGCTAGCGGACAGACAGACAGACAGACAGACAGACAGAATGAACAAAGTCATAAACACATTTCAACTTTGTTGTAAAGTGTTAATAAAAAGCATTTAATTGGTACATTTGAGCATACGTAGTATTTTATTTTAGATTTTAGCAATGTTTGCAGGTCATTTCGAAAATAAAAGGCAGGTTCTTTTTTATCGAATCGTACCAAAATCTAATCAGAACCAGGTTAACCCACAAGTAATTTATCTACCAGATTTTGAGAAATTTGGTCAATTAGTGTTTTAGCTAGAGTGAATACATACGAGTTTTGCTGGCCGTTTCGAAAAAACAGGTAGGTCCTTTTATTCTGAATCGCGCCAAAATATATTCAGCACCAAGGTAACCCATAAGTGACTTTGCTATAAAATTTTATGAAATTTGGTCAATTAATTTTAGAGTTAGTGTGGATACATATATTGCACAGGCAGGCACACAGACGCACACACATACAGACGTCACATAAAATTTTTTTTCATGTTCTAGATGTCTCATGACGTGTAGATACATCGAAGAAAAAAAAATAAAGTAATAAGACATACATGAAATAATTCTCATACTAAACCATGTGTTTCTTCCAGAAGTCGCAAATGAGACAAGGGCGAGAAGCAATCAATATTCCTGTCCAGAAAAATACAATCCGTAAACAAAAATAACTGTATTGTTAAAAACATTCTGCCAAATACATAAAAATTCGGTAAAACATCAACCAAAAACAGAAATGACTCAGTTTTGGGAAACAAGTAAAATTACTTGCAGGTGGGAAAGTAAATTAATTTAAACATTTTTGCAATATTATTCACTGGCTATATTGAGTATTTATATAGTTTACTAGTATTTTTAAGGTTTTTAATATGCAAATTATGATATCTTTTATTAGATAATCTAAATATTCTAAAAAGCTGATTAATAATAAAATTGCGATTCAATTGTATAGAGTTGAATGGATTAAATGATAAAAATTTATTAATATTAAAATTAAATTATCTATTTTACAATATAAATTTAATTATTATCTTATTGAATAGTTCGATGCTAAGATTTATATCCAAAAAACTAACATTATTACTTTATTATTAATTGATGGTTCATTAGATAGCAATTCCAGATCATCTGGATAGAAATCTAATTTGAAAATATTATTATCTCTTTTATTGATGGTCTGATTAGTTTAGTTATATCTATAAATTTTGTAGTCAGTAGAAGTAAAAGTATACTCAGGTACAAATTAGCCAAAATATTGCTACTACAGCTAACTTGCGCGATTTCAGATACTTGTAAGTATAAAATATTTACCTAAACTTTGAAATTATATACATACATTATATATATATATATATATATACATACATTATATATATATATATATATATATATATATATATATATATATATATATATATATATATATATATATATATATATCTATATATGCATATACATATATAAATTGAAAATGAATATGCATCAAACTGGACCAATTATCTAGACGTTAGTTTAAAAATTCCAAAATGCAGACACATTAAAATTTAAAATATACGACAAAACAGAAACTTATAACTTCAAAGTAAATAAACTTCAATATTATCCATCCAATCTTTCAAAATCAGTATTTAAAAATATTATTAATAACCAGTTATTAAGAATGAAAATGTTAAGTACACCATGTTACTACAAAGAACATCTTTTTAAATTCATTCATAAACACCACTATCCAAAATACCTACCCGCCAAACCTTTTATTTTCTTTTATTAAAACACATTTTAATTTTAAATTCAACACCTTGCTACAATTACAGCAACATATTGACAGATCATTCTCCTACAATTTTAAATAATTTTTCATTTTCATGTTTCACTTCCAACAGTTGAAATCGTAGTATATAGAATTAACTGTAACCTGTTTTGAGTTAAAATGCTTAGCCAGTATCACGTAATCTACACTGTTAAGCAGCACAAGGGGTAAATACATTTATATTATTATATATTCTTATACCTTTTCATTACATTGTATTCTCCTATAAATACTTAGCCACAAGCTGGTATATTCGATTATATCTGATTTTTATATTTGATTTCTTATATATCTGATCCAATTTATATTTTCTTTTACGTCTGACTATGTGCATTATTTCTCTAATACAATTTACAGTAATGCACACAGAAACGTAGAATCCACATTAACTAAACATGTATGGCCCTTGATAACGTCGATGGTTTCGGAAATGCTTTTCACTTTATTCAATTTATTCAATTTCA
The DNA here is from genome assembly GCA_951213105.1 of Amaurobius ferox. Classification (NCBI taxonomy): domain Eukaryota; kingdom Metazoa; phylum Arthropoda; class Arachnida; order Araneae; family Amaurobiidae; genus Amaurobius; species Amaurobius ferox. The sequence continues at coordinate 88,123,332 of OX578133.1, forward strand.
AAATTTTTTTGGGGAAGCTTGAAAAGGTCTAGCTCATAGTGCAAAATAATGTTTCTATTTTGCAACTTTTTATTTTACACACATTTCTTGCATTTACACCATGTATGTTTATGCAGGGAACAAGGGGATTATTACCTTAAGTACCTGCATTACAGATTTGTTTTATATAAAAATACTTTCATCTTAATGTGTTGTTATAAAAAAAAATATTTTTTTTCACCCATCTTTACCACATGTAATTCTTATTCCATTCCTTAACTTATATATGGAACAGGGAAAAAGGGGTATTTTATACCAATTTAGTACCTGTTTTATTTATAATGTTTTATTTATAATGTTCTCTTTATCATCTTCACAAGCTTGTAGTATAGTCACTATTGATATCAAATAATCACTTCAGATCATCTTATTTTCACTTTTGCTATACAGAACATTTCAACCTCTTTTATTACCTCTTTATTACCTCTTTCATAGTACCTCTTTTATTTATAATGTTTATTATCATGTTTTTTTAAAATATTCAACGGTTTATCGTATAGTATTTTTAATGTCACATTTACATTTCAGTCCATCTTCCTTTCACTTTGGCTATACAGAACATTTTCTATTAATGATCAATCTCAGGTATATATAATACAAGTAAAATAAAAATTCTACAGTTATATATATATATATATATATATGGCATTCATAAGTCGTTCATATTTATGGTTATACACGATCAGGAAATATTTTGGAACGATAAAATAAAATGTCTCCCACCTGTCAAAGGTATTGTTGGAAGACAAAATGCATTGCATTTGAATCGAAATAATGTATTTTTGCTCTCGGTTTTCTATATAAATGTGTTTTATCTTTTCTATTTCTTTCAAGGGAAATTTGAGTAAGGACTTAAAAGTTCACCTTTTTTTAAAATACCTGGCGTTTTTGAAAAGAAGGAAATAAAATACTCTAAGGATAAATTAGACGAAAGAGGGAGAAAACAGAAAAAAAAATGTCCTTCATAGCAGAACGTCTTTTCTGGCATTATGCCAACATATTTGCAAAAGAGAAAAATTAATTTGCGAAAGTTTTATCTCATATTACTTTGTAGGTGGGAATGATTTTTTATTTGCATACTCCTTGTGTTTCACTGCTGTCAAACATGTGAAGTTAATTAATCAAGCGCAATTTGCTGTGAATAGATTGAAACATAAGCATTGTACTTTCTGATGACTTCTTAGCATAAACATATTACTTTCCTTATATACATAATATAATGTATAAGAAAAGTATTGTGATGGGGTCGAAAATTCGACTTTTTTCGGGAGAGCACGTTTCAAGCTTCTCTGAACATGAATCAAACGTTTTTAAAGTGATGTCTGTGTGTGTCTGTGTATGTGTGTGTGTGTGGTGATGATATCTCCCGAATGAATGAAGCGATTCAACGAAATTTGGTAAATAAATTAAAATCAGAGAATACTGGAAATTTATTGTATCTAAACTCAATCGAATGTTTGAAAGACCCCTAAATTTCCGAATGAAATTAAAAAAAAAATCATCAAAAATTCAAAACCTTTAAATGAAGTTACATAAATAATTATTTCGTATGTAATTTTTTATTAGAAAAAGATTGATACAAACTTTAGAAAGTTAGCGTGAATAGCTCTCGAGATATTGCACATTTTTCAAATAAATTTATTAAAAAATAACATAAAATTAAAAACATATTAACTATTATTCACTTATATGTTCACATTTCATATGTAATATTATGTGATAAAATTGTACTAAGATACTTTGGGTAACAGTTTTGTATTTCGACGCCAATAGCCATTTATCTACTATAAGAATAACTTATTTCTCCATCCATAACGCTTGGAGAAATTTTGGCGACGAATTTGTCGGAATATCACCAACTTGGCGACTTTATTTTAAATAATTTCAAGTTGAAGAAAAATGTCTCCAAATTGATAAAAATGATACTAATTCAATGAAAATGACGAATAATTGATGAAAACTCAATATCTTGGAATATAAGGATCGAATTTAAGAATGACTCATTTCTTCGTCCGTCCGTAATGCTTTGCGAAGAATTTGGCGGAATATCGTTAACCTCGACTTTTTAAATGTTGTTGAATTAACGAAAATTTCGCCAAATGCATAAAAATGACGCTAAATGGAAGGTAATGTTTTGCAAATTTTTCATTCCGTCGTACCTTCAACATGCCGTATGGACTCACCTTGGGATCATAACTGCCATCATCTAAGCTGATTCTATAGCCAATTTTGAAAAATATACGCTTAAAGAAAACTTTTAAACCAGAAGTGGATATCCGTAATAAAGCAGTTTGCATTCTTCAGAATTTGATGCTAAATTTATATCAGTATCTATAGAGAATTTTGAGAAATAAATGTTTCAAGTAAAATTAAATTTTTTAAACTGGAAATGAAAAAAGAACTGTAACTGGGAATTCTTAGCGAGCCAGCCTCCTACCTTCTCCATAATTCGACGCTGAACCTATATCAGTCATCATCTAGTCTCTATCTATAGTAGATACCGAGAAATAGATGTTTTAAGAAGGCTAATTAAAAATATTAGTATGGAAAGAATTTTGCCATCAAATTTATGCCCTAAGGACACAAAATATGTTAATCTCATAGTAGGCCCCAAGAAGTGCTGGCGGCTAGTTCATGTTAAAATTTTTCCTTTGATTTCTTTTATTATTTTTATGTGTTTGGACTAATCATTATATATAACCAAATAATATATATATTTTTAATAAGTATGAAATTCAAGGTATATTTATCAATTTTATTTCCCGTTTGCATGAAAAATAATCCTTAGAACATTAAAAAATATATACGAAATCAATTCCGGATAGAATTATAAGACGCTGAAATAAGCAAAAAATATTCGAAGCGATGACTAGCAAATTCCATTCCTGAAAGTATAAGATGTCGACAACATCACGTAGGTTTTGTATTTCCCGCCGTAATCGAAGTATCTCAGGAAAGATGAGGGAGCAGGGGAAACATGCCCACGTGACATGCATCAACGCGTCGTGACATCTAATCGGTCAAAGAAATGACATCAAGCAGTCGACTCCTATCGATCCAAATAAGTCACCTTCCGTAATCTTTTAGATCGACTGTTGGCTTTCCATTTGTTTATAGAGAAGTAGCATTTGTTTGATCTAAAACAGTTGAGGAAAATGGAATTTGTGGTAGAAAAATAAAGAAAACTCTAGGAATAAATATCATAAAAGGAATAGTTTTCGTTTTGCATTGCCAATAAATTTGATATTTATTCTTAGAGACTGCTTTAGTTGCATCAGCATCTTAAAAGAGAATGTTGGTGATTTATTTTTTTTTATCCACCCTTCTGTTAACATTTATAAAACGCAATTAATTTCGGTTTTTATTCTAAAACTTGAATTTAGGCCTATCAAAGACAGGGAATATAACACATTTAAGAAGTTGCAAGTTTTATTTCTTTACAAAACATGACACTAAACGACAAAAAAATTGTTGTCGTAATCGAAAATTGGTTCAGTTAAGTTCTGTGCTGCGATCGATACCAAAGTGTGCAAGTTTCAGCTTTCTGCATTATCAGGAGATTTCCCCCTCCTCTCACATTTTTGCCGTCCCTGGAGAGAAATCGAAAATTTGGCTCTGTTACATTCTGTCCCGTTCTTAGTACTATAAGTATGTAAATATATAGCATTCTAATTCACCGGACTATCTCTTGAGAGTCTGGAAGGACTTAAAATCCCCATTCTATTCGCCTACTGTGGATGGGGGGGGGGGGGTATCAACATTTGGAATTCGTTTTGTTTCTATTTCGTGGTTAATACTAAAGAAATAGTATTCTTATCCTGGGTGGGGTAGGGAGGACTTTGGAGGGTCTGGAAGGACTTAATAAAACCATTTTTTCACTTCCTGTGAGGAAATAAAAACTCCGAATTTGTTTTGGTTCAGTCCCGTGGTCAATACTATATGCAAATATTAGTATCCTGATTCTCTTGAGATCCTGATTCTCCTGATTTGTATCCTGATTCCTGAAATTGAAAATCTTACTGTGCTGAGTTCGATCTTATATAGTCGATACTACAAATGTGCAAAGATTCAGTCTTCTAGGAACCCGGGGGGGGGGGAGGAATTTTGGAGGGCCTGGAAGAACAAAAACAAGTCATATAATTATTATATAGATAATTTCTAATATTCTATTTAGTTTATTAAACACTTGAATTCTGCCGATTTTGGCACGTTTAAATCTTACTGGTATTTCATTTGACACCTTACATGACCGAAGGGTTGTGTATCTAGTAGCATAACAGGACGCAATCTGGGATGCACGGGTTCGATTACAGTTGAATGAATTGTGGAAGTAAGCAATAAATCTAACAGTTTAGTACTGCGTTTAAGCTAAAATATGATACAGTTGTAGTTGGATGGATAATTGGGGTCTCCGAACTCTTACAAACATTTAGTACTCCCTAAGTTAAAATAATTTGACCGAGAGGATTCGGGGAGATGGAGGGACAAGTAAAGGCCCTCAGGCTTCAGGATTATGTTGAGATTAATACAAGGTTCTTGGTTAAGTACCCCAATAATTTTCTAAGGTAAGGTCCATGAGCTGTACACGTTAGGTATATTTTCAGGAAATTGACCATGTCCGATCGATTAAAAGTGATTGCAGCTCCCCTACCGGAGAATAAATGAAGTTAGGATAACAAACCTAGATAGACGAAAAGAGACAATTATAAAGCTGTAGAGTATTGTCTAATGAGAAGGAATCGACTATAAAACTGTTACAAAAGACATTTATTTTATACAATATGGTTATTGCCTAATGTCTATTATATTTAGAAATGATACAACAAACAATACTTTCATGATTGGAAACTAGCGTAGAGCTTATTTAAAATTCCCTCTCTTAGACACAATGCAAGTTTGAATTCCAGGGAGCCTAATTTTAGCAGGGGGACAACGAAGCCTAATTTTAAAACATGCAGAATGTACACAAATCAAGCGATTGTAAGGTGAATTGTATACGAATTACTGAATTTTTTTCACTCAAAATTATTTAGTTCTAGAGTCTGAAATATAAGTGATATGAATGAATTATTCATTCATTTTGCATTGAGAGGCAGATAATTTATATTTCAATAACGTCATTTTAATAAAGTTCATTTTGTTCAACTAGAATTGCCTTTTTCGATGAAGTTTTAAGTTTTCCAGTATAGTAATGTACTGTAGTACTGTGTCAATTTTTAAAATATCAACGCTGAATGTATCACAATTCAGAGGTGTTTAGATGAAATTGCATTTCATTTGGAAAGTGTTTCATAATCAATCCTAACTTTAAACTTCTTAGCAAAGAGTAAATCCTAAGCAATCCTAACTTTAAACTTCTTAGCTATTTCTGATGTATATGTCCGTCTCATTTCCCAATTTTAAAAAACATGATAGTTTAACGTGACGAGTCCAAAAATATTATATCGTTATTTTATTTTGGCTGCACAAATTTAGTATAATTTTGTAAGTGTCGCTTTATAAGTTGCATAAAACTGGGACCGATAGATTAAATATCGTCCAAACAAGCTAATTGGAATTCATTTTTCTTTAGAAACTATTTCACTTTTGTCAGCCCTTTCTTTCACTGTTAAATAAGCTTCAAAATGTTTTTACCCTTACACTTATTTAAAACGAAGAAAAAAAAGTCTAGAATTCAAATTCAATTAATTACGCCTACAGTCTCCATTTACAGAAAATCTATGAAAATAAGAATAAAATGTAATGAAGAGAATGTTTTTCATAAAACCAAAGACAAAGGAATTACTACTTCTATTACATAATTTTCTGAACTACCGAATTTGTCGGTTTAAATGTAATAACAGATTTATAAAACTTTCAGGAGTCAATCCGATAAATACTAATTTATTTCAAAGAAAAAATGCATTTTAATATAAGAGCTAAGGAGATATATAAACCTAATTTTAAGTTATTTCCTGCAAACTACATAGTTGCTCCAAACTTTTACCTTTAAGAGTACGTGAAACAAATTAATGCATATAAACAGAAGATGAAGCTATCGAAGTCGAAATAATAGTTAACTTTTCCAGCAGTCGTCAAATATTTCGATTTAAAAGTAATTTTTTTGTATAAGTTTATTCGTGTTTATAGTATTTCTGTGATTTCTTCTTGTGGGTGAAGGGTAATTAATTATAGTGATATTAATGTGTATGCGATGTACAATGGCAATGAAAAATATAATGAAAAATATAACGTTCGATTTGACTGTATTTCTATGGTCCGAGCTCTTCCGTAAACCTCTAAAGTGTATTTATATAAATATGTATTCGAAACTTTCATCTAATTACTCAAATTTTCTAGAGATTTTATGCTTCAAGTGTGAAATAGAGAAATTTCCAATATCTCAAGAACGATTCTTAATAACTCTTAAACATTGGTGCCCACTACTTATTTTAGATTAAATGTACTCTACAATTTTCTTACTTTACAATTGCAAAAATATGTATTTTTTTAATCATTTTTTCATTTTATATCAAAAACGTGAATTATTTTGAGGACAGCACGTGATAGAGTCTTATAATTGATGTCCTTTACTTTTAAATAAAAAGTCTCGTAAAATAAATATTTTTGAAAGCAGTATTGAGTGATTTTGAAAAGAGTATTTTGAAAGCAGTTTGAGCAACGTATTCAAGTACAAATAAAATAAAAATGCAGCATATAGCTGTAGAAATAATAAAATTGGAGTACCCGTGCCCTTTTCATAGGAAATACTAGGTAAATACCCATTGAAAATCAACGACGTTACAATAAGCATATCCTGAACGTAATATACACAGTTACATAATTGTGAGAATTCAAATGCTTTTTATTTTGTTGTTAAATGATTGGAATTATGGAATGTTTTGTCAGCTTTATCAAACTATCTCACATGTTGTGTCATAATTATTGACCAGTGTACGTATTTATTCTATGTATCTATTTCAATTAAATTGGATTCTTTTTCATATTTGGGTGATCAAAAATTTTAATTTGAGGTATCAATAAGGTAGAAAATATCAGAAATCTGATCTGTATTTATATGTCGTCGCAAAGTATGTTTTTTTATCATTTCATCTTTCGAACGTTTTGGTGTGGAGCACCTCCTCCATTAAACATTTTTGAAAAATTCGAATTTTCTCGAGGATTTGATCGATTGATCGACCTGTGTAACAAATTTCAAGCCTCTATATTACTTAAAAGAAAACGTTTCTCATTTATTCAGTGAGCTATTTACCCAAGTATATTTCATCGCTAAGTATGATTTTATATCATTTAACTTTTCGAACGTTTTGTTGTGGAGCACCTCCTCTACTAAATATTTTTAAAAAATTCGAATTTTTCCGAGGATTTGATCGAGCGATGGACTCGTGTAATAAATCTCAAGCCTCTATAACACTTAAAGAAAGAGTTTCTCATTTATTCAACGAGCTATTTACCCCAGTATATTTCATCCCTAAGTATGATTCTATATCATTTAATTACAGTGTACTACAGTGTAACTACAGTGTACTACACGAACGTTTTGGTGTAGTACACTGTAGTACTTTCTAATGAACATTTTGAAAAATTATATTTCTAGGGAGTTTTATCGAACGATTGACCTAGGGTGATTTCTAAGGTGATTTATAGAACGATAGTCTCTATCTATAAGGGAAGTGAATAAAAAGAACAGACGGACACATGGAAATTAGTATATATAATAAAAATTATGAGCCAACTCGGGGTTGAGCGGCTAAGGGTAAGCGTTTCTTCGTGCTCGTTCGGTTGAAAGTATTGAACAATAATTATTTTATTTAATTTTAAGAATTAGGAAAACAATGCGGTTTCAAATTTAATCATAAAATAAAATCAATATATGTATTATCGTTCTTGTAAATTTAACAAAAAATGTCTAACTAAACATGGTTAAATTTTGAACATTTCCTAAGCTTCTAAGTAGTTGAAAATATGATTTTCCTATTTTTCTTGGAGGGATCCATTCGAATGACAGCCGTAAAGAAAAGAAAAAGGAAACTTCACACCCTTTGCTTGATATTTTGTGGCTGACCTGTACAGCGTTCTGTGGTCGGAGATTTAACAGAATCGTTGCTTGGCAACGAAGGGATTGAAAAGTTAGATCCTCGATTCTTTGTGGCCTGAAATATAAATCCTGATGGACAGGTCGCTGCACAATTAAGTTGTTTATGGTGTATCAGAAAAGGTTTTGGGGGAGCGAGAATGGTAGGATATGACACTGCTGTCAAATGTGTTATAATGAAAGATCAGATAATTAGCTGTTAAGAATTTTAATAATATAATCCTCAATAGGTATGTTTTTCAGATCTTTATAATATGTTTCAATATTTTATGCAATTCAAAAAATAGAAAGTACTATTACTTTAACCCGTAGAAGGACTTGAATATGCACAACTTTTAAATACCAAATTTACGTTCCACTATTCTTCTGCTGAGTGGTCTTGAGAGGGCAGATAGTGTTCTACTCCTCCTATTGTAAATCCTAGTGTTTTGTTTCAATTTATTTTTCACTCGACGGCACAGTTTTTATCCACAGAATTTTTATTCCTTATACAGTTGTCCCCGCTTAATTGCATACTCTGTGGTATACAATTAAGCGGGATATGTGATTAAGTGCGTATACAGATTAATAAAGAAAACACTCCCATTGCGAATAACAGTATTCATGGACCGGTTTCTCGCTTATTATGCGCTCATCAGCATGCAATAACCATTAACAGCAATGACAGCAACCAAACTTGATATTTGCCGTGAGAACTGTGAGAACTGACAATTGAACTTCAGTGAGAGTTGGCAATTACAGTCCGTCCACATAGCCAGCATAAAATTCGTTCACAATTTAGCTCGGACTACACGAAGTTGTAAAGGCCAAGTTCAAAATCTCAAGAACACGCCAGAAAGGGGCGTTCCCCAAAATAAGGAAGACTTCTGCCATTGCAGTTAACGGTTGTTGAATGCTGATAAGTGCATAATAAGAGCGGAACCGGTCCATGGATGCTGTTATCTACAATGGGAGTGTCTTCGTTATTTTGGGGAATGCCTCTTTCTGGAGGGTTCTTGTGATTTTATACAGATCAATATTATTAAAACCCCTCTTTTTAATTATATGCTATGAAAATAATGAATATAAAATAAATATAACATAACAATTCACGTAATAAATAGTAGTAATTTATATATGAATTGTTATACATAATACACTATTTATTATACACTTTATTATGTGTATGCCTTTTGAACTACACAGGGAAAAATTGAAGGTAACCCACTTTGGTGATTTATAGCTTTCCTTACCATGTCTTCTAACACGAAAGCAAAAATTCACTAGATTAGTGTCTTAGCTTTTGTGCAATTAACCGCGGATTGCTATGCAATAAAACGAGTATGTTTAACAATAACTCTATTGGGTTTGTTTTGTTTGAGAGCTTACGATTCCATCCCAGTAGCTCAACGGTAGAGCATCGGTTGGCCAGTACAAAGATTCGTTGTTCGATTCTCGGTTGGAGCAGCAAGGTTCTTTATACAATACACACAATGCCAACGGCCCTACCGTGCTGAAAACACCGGTTCTCGTTAGATCACCGAAGTCAAGCAGCATCGGGCGCGGTTAGTACTTGGGTGGGTGACCACCTGGGAACACCGCGTGCTGTTGGCACATTTCGGACGCGGTAGCCCGGTGGTTTGCGCGCTGGATTTGCATGCTGCCACAACTGCCGCCGTGTTCATGCGGAGTAAGATCACGTTAAACATGTGGGTCCGTAAGTCCTTCCGAGAGGTTGGTGGTAGGGGAAGGCGGGTACGGTCCCTGTGGATGCCTCCCCCACTGGGTTCCGGTCGAAATTGGGTGGCACTTCCCGGCCGTCCAAACGGTTACCTTACACCTTTCTGGTAGGTCGGACGGTCTGGGTCTCAACAACAACAACAACAACACAATACACACAAAATCGCATATTTAATTTAGTGACATAACTCTACTGATATATTTACATTAAATAAAGATTTTACATATGAGGACAAACATTTAATGACGCTTCCCCCCAAAAATGTTCAACTTAGGGTCCCGGAGAATTTAAATCCACTCCTGATCATGAGTGAAATTTCCTCATACTCGAACCCTCATCTTTGAAGGAAAGTTTCCACGCCATTTCATTCTGGTTCCATTAAAGTTTCCGATAAAATCCTATCTGATAAATACGCAGGGAGAGTAGAGTATCTGTTTCCACCTCTCAATAGCTGAGTAAATATACATTAGATATATGGATAAAGAAAACACAGTGATGACGGTTAAGGATTACCAATTACTTAAGCATTGATTTAGATACTGGTAGTCTATTTACAGAGTAAGAACTGATGTTTGCTTTTTGTTACTTAGGAATAGTTGGGTGTTCCTATGAAAACAAGAAAGATTCTTTTTTGTTTGGCCGTGCTTAAGATCATCTTTTGATAATGTTATATCCTCAAAGAAATATTAATGGTTCACAAATGACATCAAAAGTTGTGTATTTACATACGGTACAATATCGTTGATTTTATTGTGGTATGTAAACAATCTCACTTTTGTTATTTATTGAAAATAAAACGAAACCTATATGAATAAATGTATCCAAAATAGAAATGCATTTTATTTTTAACAAATTATTAATTTAGATAAAAACCGTTAATATTGAAAAATATCTATGTATTTTTACTTGTATCGAAAAAAGGAAGATTCCTTTTTGCGTTTGTTTATTAAACATGTTAACTCTTTTTATTCCTTATTTTGGCTTCATGTCTACTTATGCTATTAAAATTTGTCAATGCATGTATAAATATTATATATCTACCTCCATTTCCCACAAAAATAATCAGCTGAATGCTATCTCGGGAAACGACAAATTAATAAAGTGTTGTTTTTTATTAGGAACACGGAAATGGACAAAATTGTGCAGAGTCCACGTCGTGACAGTTATTGCTCAATAACCTTATTTTGGAAACTTAAACAATTATAAAAGGTCCTGTCTGATCTGCTAGAGATCTGGGTAAAATATGGGCGATACACAGATTTTGATTTGCTTTCTTAAATATCATTACGTGGATTTATTTAATTTCAGGAGTTGCAAAAAATTATATTTTGCTTGAGCTAGCTGAATAATTACGGGATTTTTATACTACGATTGCTTTCTTAAATGAGTGACGGAAACAGATATTGCGTTTAAATTTGCTCTTGCTATTGTTGATTTTTATAATAGTCTGTAGATTTATTATACAGGGTGTCCCAAAAAGTTTGAAACGCGCTTTAATTCTTTACCTGTTGGAAATAAGTGGACAATGTAAATTGCGAAAATGTTGAAAGTAAGGTAAGAAATAAGACTACGTTAGTGAAATAGTCCTCCCATTATTTTTCAAAAAGTTACACATTTTAAATTTTTATTCGACCCCCTTAGACAAATTTGATCAATCAGAAATTTTTTATTTTTAATGTAATAAGATCATTAAATAGAACCGCATATCTGTATCGTTAAAATTGAGTGAGTTACATTTAATTGAAAATTGAACATTGTGAATGGGGACCATATATCAAATTAGAAATGTAAATTTATGACATATCACAAAAAGATAAAACTGGATGATAATACATAGGATACCCAAACGAGTAGTGAGTACCACTTCTATATATGATTTCTGTCTGTGTAATGCTTTAATTAGATTCATTTGTGATAAAAAATTTTGCCACATATTAACGTATTGCTGATCTAAACAATTTCCATTGTCAATTTGTTTATGATCCCTATTTTCACTGATGAACCAGCCTTTCACATGGTACGGTAAAATGGCATAAGTCAGATTTTTTCCTTTATCATAATTCAGTTGATTTTGAAGATACAGATATTGCGGTTTTTTTTAATGATCTTGTTGCATTAAAAATAAAAAATTATTGATTGACAAAATTTGTCTAAGGGGGTCGTATAAAAATTAAAAAAGTGTAACTTTTTGAAAATTAATGGGAGGACTATTTCATTAACTTAGTCTTATTTCCTACCTTACTTTCAACATTTTTGCAATTTACATTGCCCACTTATCTCCAGGTAAAGAATTAAAGCGCATTTCAATCTTTTTGGGACGCCCTGTATATATATCTTTTACTTTGATAATAGCTTTTCATTTTTTAGTTTGTCTATTTGTGCATAATAAAAATATACGTAGCAATAATTATCTTTAAGTAATGAGTTTTAATATTTTCGAATATCATCAATAATTTAGAAAATAAGCCTCATTATGGAAAATTATAATTTTTATATTATCAAAGTCATTTTGCGAACAGGAAGAGTGGACAATAGCAATTCGTGTTGATGCAATTCGCGTTCCATGCAATTGAGGTCTAAAATTCCTCTAACAAGGAAATTTAAAAGAACGGTTTTTTAGAAGCAGTGTTCCTAGAGACTTTGCAATTATTCAAGTTCTTAGTATACTAGGTATTTGGTTAATCGAATTTTTGCAAAATCACAATTTGTAAGTATTAGATTGGCATGTAGCTAACTGCGCCTCTTTTGGACTCTATATTTTTAAAAGTTATATCCTATGTTCTTACACTGGTGTCCGAAACATAAAAATGATTGTCCGAAAAACAAATGTCCTACTTGTGTTCCAGAAGGAAGTTTCGAGTAGCAATGAGTTCCCCTATTGCATCCCAGTTGTGTTCTATGAGATTAAGGTCTGGGAAGCGTGCTGATGACACGATTTTGCAAATAACCAAGTCTACAACTGTATCTCCACCTCTATCGTAGTCTACAGCTGAATCTCCAGCCTCTAGCGTATGTAGTGTGGCATGGAAAATCATAAGTATGCATTTCTCTCTAACAGCACTACAGAATAATCAAACAAACGTTGTAGAACTTATCGTTGAATATCGTTCGCCAGTCATACTTCTTTTCCCCACACCACGACTTTAGTACTGCAGCATTTTTGTTCCTTTCTAGAGCATTCTCGCGATGTTAATCAGTGGCAATTTCACGGAAGATCAGCTAACATCTAGAATCCAAGTAAAGATTAAAACGACTTTCATCTGTGAAGACTATATAGCCTTTAGTGTCTATTTATGTATGCGACTCCACTGAAAACTTGCTCTAAGATGAACTTAGGATAAAAAGCTGCAAACTGCAGGTCTTCGGTCGTATAGTCCTACTTGCATTTTACAGAGATATGACATTTTGCAGAGATATCTGCATACCTTGTTTCATTTCAGATGACTAGGAAGCTGTCTGACCGTGGTGCATTGATTACATTTTGCTGCTATAACCAAAACTATGTCTTAATGCTTTGTAGAGTGAGGGTGACCTTTTAACAAGAGTCTGGAATTCATTCAATTAGTTTGAAATGCTTTTCACAGCCTAGATACACCATTATGCGAGATATCAAACTCTCTGGTAGTATAAGTAACTATATGGAGGAAAATATAAAGCCAATTTCAAATATAGAAGGAAATATTATCATCTCAAAATCAATTGATAGGGCGTTGTTTTATCAGTCGAATATTTGCTGTTTGATTTCCTGATGAGCCATGAGTTTTTATCAAAATGTATTAATCACTTTCCACAATAAGCATTAAAATATTTTTTTATTTCATTCTGATAATCTTCGTTTAGTATTAGCTAAAATCTGATTACACTATAAAAAGTTTTAAACATTAATATTAAACCTCAAACTAGAAACCAAAGCAAATCAATTCATAATTTTAAAGGAAAAGTTTTGACAACTATTGCTCCATAACTGTAACCATTTCACTCCATCACTAAGGATTATGCTTGAAAAGCTCACTCATAACTACGCTTTTCTCGATAAAGAAAAAAGTAAAAAAAAAATAACATTTTTCGTAAGATAAAAAATGATGAATTACCACCAGGAAGGCGATGCCTGAAAAATATTAATTTCCTCACGTACAGAATAAATGAAAAGTTAATATTCTGTCGTTGGATAAAAACAATGAGAAAATGCAGTTTTGTAAAAAGCGAGGTAATATGCGCAATGATACGTGAAGATATCTTCATCCTGCTTTAAAAAAATACTCTTTGCACTTCATTATTTCAATTAATGATCCCAGCTTACAAATTTCGTGAAGTTTTTTGGATTATATCAGTCGATCTCGACCGCAAATTTCCCAATTAAGCTACATACAACTTAATTATTTTTTATGTTTAATGACAAAAGTGTGGAATAAAGATTGTTAATATCGTATGGTTCTAAGCAGTTAATTTTCACCGACTAGCCCATTGTAAAACATATTTCCAGCGATAAAAACATGAGATCAAGTAATTAGCTCGAAGACAGTTAATTGCGTAAGGACATTATTGTGTTTATTAAGAAGACAGGGACATACAGAATAAGTAAAAAATGTAATACCTTTTACTTTCCCTATAATGCATTATAGTCGAAATGAAATGTATAGGAAATGGATTAAAAGTTTGATTTTGAATTTTCGGTGGATTGGCACGGTTTGGACACTCTAGAATAGTGGTGCGTAATTCTTGGATCGTGTGGTTTTATTAAGGGGCCGCCTAACTTTTTTTTTATGAAAGACAGAGATGATACAAAATATATTGTTTAGTTCTTGTTTCAATACATAGATTTAATCTCAAATTTCACATTAGTACTGACAACTATTTTGTGTAATATTTTTTCTTGATAGTGTTTTCTTATTTCAAGAATAACCTACGTACTATTCAAGCTAGATGAAGTATTTTGATATATTTGATTGCTAAATGCAACTAATGTTGGCAAATGTAAAATAAATGTTTTTTAAATTACATGTTTAATTATAAATTTTAACTCTATATTTTATTTTCACGGTGGCATGGGATCTCTTAAATAAAACGATGTGTGTTGATAAGACAAATGGTGTTAAAGTTCTTTCAAATAGACTAGTGCTATGGAAATATTTTATTCACATTCTCATATCTGCTTTGCTAATTTAGATACGCCTCCAACAAAAATATCATAGCATTAACCCATGCTATGATATGGATTATCTTGAGATACGCCCTTCTGCCAATACAAGGCCGAGGTAGTTTCCTAAAAGAACCAACTATATTTTTCTCCCCACTTTATATGGAAACACGGCGTTTGGTTTACAAGTGACTTTAATATTTGTAAAATGCCCGGTAGGGATTTTCTTAACAATACCATGACTCATTATGATGTTACCCAGCCAGATGGCAGGACGTCTTATTTCTGCCCGGTGTCAATGTGTATTTCACAACGTCCATGAACGTCATTCAGGATGGCTGGATGTACCATTGCGGATCAGGTGTTTATTGTGAAATGTTGTTTTATAAAGCCTAGAAAGGTAGCTCAGCGAGAAATTTCTGGATAAGTTTGGGGGAGAAAAGCTCTTTCGAAGGGGGACTACTTAGAGAAACACTCGGTTTTATGTTCATCTATTTGATGGTGCACTGTATCCACTCTAGCTTAAGAACTATGCAGCCAAATTTAGTTTAGACATTTATGCGTTGCACTGATTTTGATTAGATTTAGGTATAATTATGATTAATAAATCTAGAGTCAGTATTTTAAAATTGTCCATAAAAATCAAAAACAAAAACGAAATAAAAAAAATATATTTTTAAATGCATTAATTATTTGTTTCATACGTAAATTTTGATGACAGTAATAAAATGAAGTAAAACCGTTTCTGAAATTTTCCAGTTTTGGGAATTTTGGTTATTGGGAGCCATTTTAAAATGTCTAAATTTTGAAGTCCCCAAATGAAAAAAAAAAGGTTTTAATTTCTGTGATGACGGGATTTTAGTTTGATGCATTGATATGAAAAATCAAACCAAAGGTGAATAATTATACACAAGAGTGAATAAGTATACAAAGAAATAAGTATACACAATACTACGACTGATACTAAGTGCCAAACAATAAAATTCAAAGTTATCCAACAATGGCAGGAGACGATGTGTTTGTCTACTGATTGACGTTAGATTAGTTCCATAATTTATTAGGAGTCTACTAGGGCTAGCATCCAGAAAGATGAAGAAATTCAGCTCTTGAATGAGTTAAGACCAACAGATTTCTCACTAAATGAGCTTGAATAAGATGTGATGTTGAACTCCGAGTCAATGACGGAAGCGTGCAATATAGCTCAAAGGGGAAGGTGGAGCTTCCAAAAGAAATACGTCTCTGTAAAATTTCAGACACGCAGATTTAGATTCAACTTTCAATATGATGGTAAAGTACATTCTCAAATAAACTCTCTCCGACGACTATAAAATTCCGTTATATATGATTGTGAAAGTGTCTACTATAATGTGCATAGTGCTATTGCAAACGTTAACATAGTGATGTTTGAAATACACCGAATAATGGGAATGTGGAGATGATCAATGGTAAAGGTATTTGCGATATTTCTTGTGAAAATAATAATTATGGGTGTAACTTATAACTATAATTTGTATTTATATCAAAATTGAAACGCGGGTTATTCAGAAGGTCTAATGTTTACGCTAGTGATTTAAAAAATTTATACTTTCTAATTATTGAAAATTTTTTAGAAAATTTGTTAATAACAAATTGTAAGCACAATTGCTTACAATTCATTCAATAATGATAATTATTCAATAATGAGCTTTAATTTAACAATTTTGATTTTTCTTAAAACAATAGTAGTGTTTCTTAGAATAAATAGCTTAGTTCTCTTTTGTTAATGAGTAATTTAATGTTATTTTCGAAGTTGGCGAATTTCTGCGAACCAACAACGTGATGTACATTTCTTCCAAATTGAACTAAATATATAATTTTAGGAACATAGTTTCATTCAATAAATGATACTTTGTTATGCATAGGATAAAAAATTAAGTAACGCAATTAAGCACAAATTAATATATAATACAGTATACAGCAGTTTTGAGGATATGCTGAATCTCCTTATTCAAAACTAGACAGACCAACAGACCCGAAATCAAAACGACGAAATTGGTCTAAATGGGACATAGGGTCGAATGATGGTTAAGAGAATGAAAACCAGGTGAAATATTTCTTACTTGTTTACAATGCCTTGGTAAAGGGCATAAGTTACTTCTATATAATGTTACTTCTTGGTTTTAATTTCTTTCAATAGATAATTAAAGATTAAAGGGAATTTCTCGAGAACAACCTAGTGGGTTTCATCTTAACATAACACATGTACTGATAAAGATACCGACATGTTGGTTTTTAGTTTTAAACCCAAATTAAATTATAATTACTAGATAATGCGATCTTATCGAGATAAACTTATGTTGATGATGATGTGAATCACCCCAAAATAAAACATATACTAATAAATATCAGGATTAGTTACTTCTTAGTTTAACTTCAAAAGATAATTACTATATTAAAGAAACTTTTCTATAGAAACTCGCATATAGCGGTGTTAAGAAAAAAAAATGCGCAGCCTGAAAAATTCAGAATTTTCAATATAAATGTTTAACACAGCTTAAACTCAAATGCTGCATTCCAATTTTAAGTGCATTGGACCCTTGTATAGAAACTTCAAATGTCATCGCCCTCTGCCCATTATTATGGTACAATAGACTCCATGTCATTTCTAAAATGTTAACAAAATAATTTTTACTTTCCCTGTATACTATAATGTATAGGGAAAGTAAACATTACTTCATGTCATCTCGAAAATGAAAAAATAATTATGAAAAATTCTTTATTATTAAATATTTAATAAAATAAGAATCGCACATATTTCTCTTTAATTTTAGATATTTAATAAAATAAGAATATTACATACTTCTCATTATTTTGGAAATGTCAAACATAGACTTTCCTAATAAAATAATGTTTGTGCATTACTGCATACACTCTTCAATGTATTCAATATTAAACACTTTACATGCCACTTTAAATATGCTACTGTCTCTTTTCGTCATCGACGTCATGGAAATATGTGAGTGATGAAATTTCTTTTTAGCACCATTATATATGACTAGTAGTTAAGTCTGTTAAATGCAGGGACATTAACATTCCTACAAATTAAACTGTAACTTTTTTAATAAGTTTTAT
The DNA here is from genome assembly GCA_951213105.1 of Amaurobius ferox. Lineage (NCBI taxonomy): Eukaryota > Metazoa > Arthropoda > Arachnida > Araneae > Amaurobiidae > Amaurobius > Amaurobius ferox. Next base: position 88,141,434 of record OX578133.1, read on the forward strand.
TTTATACAACAATGTATGGCGCTCAGCGTCAAAATAGTTGTCTCAATTGAGAACTGGCTCAGTCAAGTTCTGCTGAGTAGTCGAGTTTCAGCCCTTTATGTCCCCGATGTGGGCTTCTGCAGGGTTCTGAGAAATTTTATGCCCCCCCCCCTCCCCTCTCATCTTATGCACTTCAGGAGAAAAATAAAAAATCCGGCTCCTTTAGCTGCTGTCCAATTATTAATGCTGTAAGTGAGCAAATGTTCAATCATCTAAGACACCGCAGGGTTGCTTGGGGCCTGGAAGAAATCCATATCTATTCCATAGCGGGAGGGGAATCCAAAATACGACTACATTAGGTTCTGTTTGTTGGTCGATACTGTAAGTGTAGAAGACCCAGACCGTCCGACTCGTCCAGAGGACTTAGAGTAACTAGTTGGACGGCCGGGAAGGGATACTGTAAGTGTGCAAAAATTCAGCTTTCTAAGCCAGAAAGGGTTTCTGAAGGGTCTGAAAATACTTCTAAAACCAGCTTTTGTTAGGTACTACCATAGTCTATTCTATAAATGTGCAAAGATTCAGCTAAGTCACCAGAGGACTTCTGGAGGGCTTGAAAAGACTTTTCGATAAAAAAAAACAATTTCCTCTGCACCCTGGGGGATTCTAGAGGATCTGTCAAGATGAAAACACGTTAGGCAATTATATAGAACGATGAAAATTTTGAAAACTCGACTCCGTTACATTCTGTACCCTTGTCGATGCTATAAGTGTGCATTCAGCCTTATCGGTTATCAGGGGATTCTGCAGGATCTGAACAGACAAAACCACGTTATACTGTTATATATAATGATGAAAATTTAGAAAATTCGACTCCATTATCTTCTGGACCGTTGTCGATACTCTATGTGTGCTATCAGCTTTCTCGGCCACCAGAGAATTCTGGAGAATCTGGAAAGGAAAAAGCCACATTAAAAACGTTAGAAAATTATATATAGTGATGAAAATTTAGAACATGCTATTGGCTAATTAGGAACGGAATGAATAATTAACAAATTAAGTGAACTTATAGAGTGAAACTGGGGTAGATGATGGCATGAATCATGCTAAAATAATAAAATAAGAACGAAGAATAAATTATCCTAAACAAAGCCAGTAAGATTATTACTTCGCAAAAGTAAAGTACTTATTAGTTTAGACCTTTACCTTAGTTTTTAATCTAACTATACACCAAATGTTAATCGAAAGTGAATTATAAAATTCGTAAATTCTCAAATGTACCATAAAAACACTTTTATATATTTTAATATATTTATTTTCACCCTCTTTAATGTAATATTTATTATTTGTATAAAAACAAACTGAGTAAGAAGAATTCAAATTTAATTAGGTTCTGATCATAGTTTATTTACCAGAATTTAAAAGATTTATATTTCTTTGTTTCAAATTTTTAATTGAACTGGGAATATAGATAAGCTTTCAAAGGGTATTAGTTCATGTACGTATCTTTGGATTTCATTATGTTTCCCCTAGGAATGAAAGAAATACTGAATATTTAATGCACAATACACATATTTATAACAAATTTCAGAATATTTTTCCTTTCATTGCTATAAAAACGTGTAATTACACCGAGATAATTTATTTGATTTCGGCTTTAAATTTGTAGAAGAAATTTTGCAATTACTTAAATTAGTTTGCAAGTTTCTAATTTTCCTGTATTTTCATGAAGAACATTTAGATGCAGGGTAAAGAAAAATAACATTTATAACGCAGTTTGGATATAAGTGCGTATATACAGTGACATACGCATTTAGATTTTAGGTTTTAGGAGCCATAATCCCTCTTTGTTGAAACAGTTACATTAGTTAGCTATAGGGTTCACATTTTTAAATTAAATTAAAGATTGTTAATCCCATTCGATCGTCATTCCCCTTTACTAAATCTTGGCTGTGCTTATTTTGTAGCAACTAACGCTAAACTTATCCGTATAACCCATATTAATATTACTAATTTATGAAACTATTACCGTAGATTGTGTATGGTGGTGACCTTAAACATCTACCCATTTTTCTGCAATCTGGGTCCACGTTGTCTGTAATTGTTCTAAGGTATCGAACTTGTGTGTGTGTGTGCTACAACATAAAGAGAAAGATTTCCATTTTAAATTGTTTTATTCAATTATTATTATCTGATCATATATATACAGCCTGGTATAATTAGTAATTTACAAAATTACTAATTAATTATTTCTTCTTAATTTTTTAATTAATTTTATAAATAACATTAGTTATGCTTATACTGTAATGCCAGATAGTCATGACTGTGACGAATGAGAGTGAAACTAACTTTACCCAACACGCAATTTAGAAAACAATCACAAATTTTTAACTTTAAGCGATCCTCGTAATCAGAAATTTGGTACAGTACCTGTGTACAGTGCCCCTTTTCCAACACCTAACATCTTCACTTCTTTTGACGGAGCCACATGGTAAAAATTATTACATTCTGACTATTGATACAGTGGTACACTTCATCTACTCTTGAGACATCTGTGGATGATCACCTGTGCCTCACTGTGTCTCTCATTTTCTGGGCGTTAATCCCATATCAAACTTTAGTTGTGATGTCTGGTTTATTTCACCAACTCTCTTCCGGAGTTGATATCGATTTATTCCCTCAGCTTTAATTCATTGAGCCGCCTGTTGCACAAATTCTTGTAAATGTCAATATTTTCACCTAATATCGCACAAATAGCATTTTAAATTTATGGCATTACACTTATGCATCAATGTAGAGATGGACTTGAACTCAGAAATTATTTTCAAGTTTTCTTCTTTGTGTAACGTACAATTATTATCAGCTGCTTAAGGTTTACCTAGAAAATAGTTTTCTCACTGACACTACTATTGTATAACGCTGATAGTATGCAAGATTTCGACAATGTGAGTGAGTGAATTCTGATTCTGCAATCAGAATAATGCTAAAGGAAGCGTATAGAATGCAATTAATCTGTAGAAGAAATACTAATATCACAGTAGCTTAATGGATAAAGCATCGACTAGCCAGGTGGAGTTACGTGGTTTTAATAGTGGTTGGGACATGAGCTTTTTACATGCTTGATTCAGCAGACTTTCATTCACACTGGGCCATTTATGGCTCAGTGTGAATGGTCTTGCTCAAGAAAAGTTTTTTTTTTCTTTTTGCTAATAACATCGGCATTTGATAAGGTCTTTTACTGCTATAACAACATATTCGTGACACTAGCCGATGTGTGTGTCACCAAAATGTCTGTGTGACAGACATTTACTTGCCCTTGGACTGATTGCTCTGTCTCAACCATCCTGATGAAGGAAGTTGTTTTTTGTATTCAAAACTGATTCATACGTTTATACTAGAGAATTTCTTTATTCTGTAATCAGCGAAATATTTTCTTAAACTCTTATTTAAATTAGAGAAAATCGTTTTTATGATATAATTAAAATGGTGATAATTGTTAAATTAATATCTTTTAAAAGTCCAATTATTATTAATATTTTATATACATTAACATATTATAAATTACATTAATATATTGTAAATTAAATATTAATATCTGAAATTTACATTACATATATTAATATTTCATTTATATAACCCATCTTTAAGAGAAATGTGTTTTGAACTTGAAATCAATAAACTTTTTATTAGATACAAAACGAAAACGAAGGTTGTCCTTTTGTATAAAATTTCAAAGCTACATACTTTTAATTTCCGGCGATTTCTTGCTACTGTTCTAGCATGAATGACTATTTCTCACGAAGCGATTATATGAAAATGAGAAAGTATTTCAATATCAACATGACAGCAAGAGTGAATTGCTTTTTTGTATTCTATTTCTTAAAAGAGGGAATATTGATTTATTAATTCAACGAAGATTAGCACTTCACTTAAAACGCTTTAAACTACAATTCAATTGTTAGAATATTTAAATTTGGAACAGTATACATTCATCGCAAGATGACTATACTGTCATAAACAATATTAATTTAAAAGTTGTGTTAATTTACAAATATGATTTACCAGTTTAAAATATTAGCGGTGGAGCCCGAGGGGCTCCACGTGCACTCCCTGCTTTTGCGTAACCACTTTTTCTACACCTTAGAGGTGCGAGGCGCGGTAGCCCAGTGGTTAGCTCGCGGGAGTTGCATTCGGTAGGCCCGGGTTCGATTCCCGCCACTGCCAAAACTGCCGCCTTGTTCACGCGGAGTACGATCACGTTAAACATGTGGATCCGTAAGTCCTTTCGAGAGGTTGGTGATCGGGGAAGGAAAAAGCGGTCCCTGCGTATGCCTCCCCCACTGGGTTCCGGCCAAAATTGGGTGGCACTTCCCGGCCGTCCAAATAGTTACCTTACACCTTACTGGTAGGTCGGACGATCTGGGCCTCAACAACAGCAACCTTAGAGGTGCTAAACATTTTTAAAGATGTCCTGATTAAAAATACTAGACATGCTGCCAAAATGATAGAGAATTGAAAATTTTTGAATGTAAATTAAAAGTAAAATGCTTATTGTACACTATAAGACCAATGAAACTATTTCTAAACTGCTAAAATGAACCATATTTGAATTATATGCAGATTTTGGTAATTTTTAAAAATGTTAGAGATGAGACTTCTTTGAAAACAAAGCAAATATTTAAACATTTTATAGTAATTTTACATTAGAAATGGAGTAAATGATTGTTCAGGATCATATAGAAGGAAAGATGGGGCTCCACACACGTGCCTTTATCTGAGATTTTTGAGAACACATTTTATTGCGTGGCTTAGAGAGTGTTGATCGTTTTGACAAAAATGGTTGTTTTGATCGGCCTATAGCAAAATTTAAGGATTACAAATTTTAATTACTGACATTTTTAATTTTGCTCGGGCCTGTGAAATCGGTCGCTATTATTGTAGCATAGCCAATTTCTTTTTCTGGGAACATCTTAAAAATGATTAGCGCTCTCTAAGACATGTAATAAAATGTGTCCCAAGAAAAGGGAGCGTATGTGGAGCCTCCATCTTTCCGGAATATATTACGACGATATTCGGAGGCCATTTGAAAGAACCCATTACATAAACAATTTTTCGAAATGCCTATATAAATGTGGAATGTCTTCAAAAGAGACAGTTTTAGCATTCTAAAAATCGGCTAATTTATTTTATTGTATATAAATGTGCATGAAGTTGCCATTCAGAGGACAAATTTAAGAATTATCAATTTTCTTTAATTTTGCTGTGGGCCGGTGCCGACATTTTTGTAGTATAGGCAAGGACCTGAGAGAAGGGTACGTGTGGATACTTCTCGGATAATAATTGCAGTGATACATATATTTTGTGCAGGTTTAGAAAATATCAACGAAACGCTTATGAGTAAATGACGTGGCTATGCGCACAATCAACAATGAACTGTTTTACAACGTAAAATGCAGTGCAAATCAAGATAAGTAAGCATACGCACTTTTCGGAAATTAACTAGATTTATTTCTCCAGTGCAAGTCTGGACTGAAGCGTCAAAATAAGAGCAAGGCTATGTTGGTTAAACTGGAATTTTTGAACGACATCACAATATATTTGTCACTTAGCCATTTCAGTTTGGTCAATATAGCCTTCTGCTAATTCAGAAACTGTTTGCACTGAATTAACTTAATTCGAACTTAATTTGCATTTAATTTGCACTGAAGAAGGAAATCTAGTTGATTTCTGAAAAGTACGTGTGCTTATTTATTTTGCATTCTGCTACATTTTACATTGTAAACAAGTTCATTGTTATAACGCTTATGTCTTATTAATATCAAGAAACACCTTTGTTGATATAATTAGTCACACATTTATTTATCTCACAAATACACCACCTCATAGTAAAAAATTATTTCCCGCCAAGTGCAGAAAACAAAGACTCTCTTCCAAAAAAGTTATGGAATCTCAAAATGGTTTGCGTCAATTTCCCACAGGACTGGAGCTTTACTTTTAGGTCTAGGATACCTTTCTGGAAGATCCTAATACTTTGTCAAACCACACGTAGCCCTTTTAAGTCGTAGTAATTTCTTAAACGTGTCTCATCACATTATTACGTGAAATGTTTTTCTTTAAATTGGCCATAGTTCGAGAGATATACAGGTTGTTTCAGGAAGAGTGTCTGAAAAGAATATAAAACCAATGATAGGTCATAGAAGTGAAGTGAAATATGGAAAATAATCATCAGCAGACAGAGGATAATTTGATAGCTACACCTCCCGGAACTGATAAGTTCATAAAAATGCAAAATGTAATTTTTTGTATGGCCAACAATAAAAAGAAATTCAATTAGTAAAGTTTTCGTCATGCTATAGGGCGAAAAAAATGATCCTTGACTTATTCCATTTTATCTAAATGGTAAATGTGATTTGATACGAAAGTAAATATGGAGGAACACCAACAATTCTTTTTAAAACTGAAAAGCGCCAAATGGAATTCGTTGTCATTTACTTTTGAATAATTTAGTTGTTTTTCTTATCCTTTGCAAAAAGTGTTATTTACTTATTAATTTATTTATCGGTGGTCCCTTTCAATCGACCAAAAAATATGTAAGAGCAATAATTTAAATATTTTAGCGAATTTTTCATTAAAATGTACCGAGTTAATTTATTTTACCCACATTAAGAATAAGGACAATTTTACTACTTGACATATTTTTAATAAGGGAAAGTATAAAAAATCCAATTTTGCACTTTTATGAAATTATCATTTCCGGGGGTACAACTATCACACCTAAATTCATCTCAGTTTGCTGATTATTTTCATACTTCATTTCACTTCAACGATCAATAGTGGTTTTAAATTGTTTTCGGATATTTGCCATGAAACACACTGTATGACTTAAAATCAACTTCACGAGTTTTCCCATTGATGTACTAGTTTCTTCTTCGATCCAGACCGTCCCACCTACCTGAAGGTGTAAGGTATCTGTTTGGACGGCCGGAAACTGCCACCCAATTTAGACCGGAACCTAGTGGAGGAGTAACCCACAGGGACACCGTACTCTTCTTCCCCTACCACCAACTTCTTGGAACGACTTATGGACTCGCATATTTAACTTGCCCGTACTCCGCGTGAACACGGCCATAGTTTGTGCAGATGCGGGAATCGCACTCGGATCGTCTGAGTGCAATCTCCGCGAGCTAACCACTGGGCTGTCGTACCCCATCGGACTATACTTAAGGCTATTGGATTAAATATACGGATCGATATCTCAGGTACTTTCGAAATTTGTTTTCTGAGGAGAAATATTGACCTTGGGCCATATACATTTATTTATAGAAAGGGAGAAAGTATTGGCTTGTGCGATTTTAAGTGTATCTTACATCTTAAAATAAAATTTCCTAACACTATCGTAAATATTTGATGCGAAAATGTAAGGGTGCGTTCAGAATATTCTGAGATATTTCTATATCACAACGAGCACCGCTACCCTTTGGAGCTATTTCTTTTCTTATAAGCATCGCATTCAAGAACCACATTTGTATCATTCGAGTGTACTAGATGTTGCATTCAATAAATAAGTAAGTAGAGACAGCGAGGGAAATACTTAAGACGATTAGCGCTGCGTAGAATTGCGCTGTTAAATCTTTAGTGTCAAAAGCTTAGTTGTTGGTATAGATTTGAAATACAGCGAATGGTTTACTAAATATTACTTACCAGAACAAATTTCAGGGCGTTGCTCGGGTCTGAAATAAGCGTCTGCTACTTAAATAATACAGATATGAATAAGCTCACACAATTTCCAAGTTGCCTATTTTGTACCAAAATGATTCCCGAGTTCTGTTTTATTTTGCGCAATCACGACAACTCTACAACGTGGGCGGAATATGCCCTAAATATACTACTTTTTATATGCCCTAAATATACCATTTTGATACGTCCTAAATAACCGCCTGTGATATGCCCTATATAAGATAATTTGATACGCCCTAAATAAGCGCTTGATCACCAATCGTTGAAAACATTTGAAGTCGGTAAAAAGAAGAAACCCGAGAAGCAAACCCTTTACTTAAAAAGCAAAAATAAAAAAAAATATATTATTTCAGTTAGTTTTCATCCACTTTATTTGGATCAAGTCAAAATTTAGTACAATACTCATTATAACAAAATTAAAATGTAGAATTTTTAATTCGTAAAGTTATGAATATGATAAATTATGTCCGCTTAGTTGCAAACACCTGTTTATTCATCGATATAAAATATCTGCCATTTAATCAAAATACCTGCTCTCAAATATCTTTTGCAGCAACGAAGAATGAATAGATTTGTTTTGACGAAATGGCGGAAAATGGCCAAACTTTGACTTTAAAAGTTCGTAATTTTTAAAATAATCCGAATTTTTAAAAAATCTCACCGAAGTGCATTGTTCGGAGACATGAAGCACATCCCCTGCACCAAATTTCGCCGCTATCCGACTCTTCGATTTTCCGCTCGCAATAAAATCGTCGTCTTGCTCGCAATAAAATCGTCATATAATAAATAATAATAAATAATCATTTGCTTGCAACAAAATCAATAGACTTCCAGTATTCACCAATTGCAAATTTTGTACCAAATTTTGTTCGAAACTCCCCGTTTGTTCGTAAGATATCGTCTCCAGAGACTTACGGACACATACACACACACACAGCGAGAGAACACACATATTATTTCCTCAAAAACGTTTGATTCGGGTTTAAGGATGCTTGAAACGTGCTCTTCAGTCTAAATCTCGAATTCGAAATTTTGACCCCGTCACAATACTTTCCCTATACATTATACTACGCGTATAAAGAAAGTAAAAATCACTCTGAGGTGTTTTGGGACCTGACCTGAATTATCACTGTGCCAAATTTATTATCAGTGGGCCGTTTCGATTTTCTGCTACCTGACCAACAGACAAGCAGACAAGCATCTTCTTTTTTTTAATAAGATTTTATAGCATTTATATTTAATCTTTACATATGATTCTTATGACATATTTTGTTCAAAATAAATAGTAATTATGCAGGATTCATTATTTTAGCTAACATTTCAAGCTTTGTTTTTAATGTTATATTTTAGTTCACTTGCTAACATTTGAAAATTGGTGACTCTTAACATTTCGATTTCAATACTTAAATCACCTAATCATGTTTGATCGAAATCATTCTATCTTGAACAAAGTGGCTGAAAGCGTCTTCTACGAGAAGGAATTTCTAAGTGTGGAATTTAAAAGAATAGTAGATAGAAACGAAGGAGTGCTTTCAAGGGAGAGAGAGAGAGAGAGAGGGAGTGAACGAGTTTTATAGAGATAATACAATTTTATTTAGTGCTATTAAAGCGCAGGAAAGTTCAGTAATCAGTTTCATTTTTTACATTTTTACTTTCTCTATATACATAGTATAATGTATAGAGAAAGTATTGTGGCGAGGTTGAAAATTCGAACTCGAGTTTTCGACGGAAGAGCAGGTTCCAAACATGAACTTGTATCGAGCGTTTTTAAGGTATAGTCTGTGCGTATGTGTGTAGGTGTATGTGTGTATGTGTATGTGTGTATGTCCGTGAGACTGTAAAAGCGATATCTCCCGAACGAATGGAACGTTTTGAAGATTTGGTGAAAAAATTTCAATCAGTGAATACTGGAAGTTCACTGATTTTAAATGCAATTGAGTGTCCAGAAGACCCTCAAATTTTCGACTGAAATTTTGAAAACATAGAAAAATCAAAATATTTAATAATGTTACGTATATAATCATTTCATATGTAATTTTGCATTAGAAAACGATTGACATGAACTTTAGAACGCTAGCACGAATAGTTCCCGAGATATTGTGCATTTTTCAAATTAATTTATAAAAGAAAAGCACAGAAAAGTAAAAAATATATATATAAACTATTGTGAAATGCTCTTTAATATTATGAGATAAACTTGATAACATTATTCTCGTAAATTCATTTCGTGCTATTCAAGAGAAAATATACTTTGAGTAACAGTTTTGTATATTGAGGTAATTGAAACAATTCGCCAACAGTCATTTATATATAACAAATGCTAATTTCTTCGTTTGTCTGTAACGTGTGGGGATACATTTTGAGAACTCGGCGGCTAATTTAACAAAATATCGCCAATTTGGCGATATTTCGCCCTGGATTGACGAAAATATCGTCAAAATTGCAAAACTGAGGGTGAGTTAACGAAAATTACTTCAAGTTGATGAAATAATTATTCAAATATTTTGATATATGGACTATATTGCTTATTTCGAATGTTAACAATATTGATAATTATCAATTTAGTGTTGCGTGAATTATAAGTTAATCGAGTATTTCGAAATAGTTTTATATGTTGTCATTCGGAAATGCGCTATATTTACAATTCAACTTTAAAAACGCTGTGCCGTGGATCTCATACATCATTTTGTCACTGTGAAAGAAGTGAATTGATTGCATCATATAGGGAAAGCCATGTGCTGTCCCCATCAGATGTTTTACATTATAAATATTTTTCATATTTTATCATAGAATGTTATTCAGAAATTACCTGAAAATCTGTAAGCAGGCAGTATCTCCCGGTTACACTGTTTGCAATATTTTGATGAAACAACAAATGTGGATTAACAATTCTAGTGCATATTCCTATATATAACTGTTTAACGTATCAAAAGTGTTTTTGTCTGGTACCACGGGGTTGAACATAACTGGGCCTATTTTTATTTGAGACAACTGTTTTCAACAAGCACCATATATTTTTAAATAAAATAAATCTTATTAGAAAATGTTGCATCTTAATTACGAGTGTTAGTTTCCCTGTCTTTGACAGGTTTAAAATACCATTTCTTAAAATATTTATCAAGTCACCCCATTAGCAAGTCTGTAACAGAAAATAAATTACAAACATACGATCGTAAGAACATGATTCTAGACAATAAATTTGACTGAAAAAGTGCTTTGGGACTTAAGCCTAAGTAAAAACAAAAACAAAAAAAAACGGCATTATACTCTCTAATCTACCAAAATAACAAAATGAAAAGTCTCCTTTACTCCTCAAACTGAAAGAAACATAAACAGGAACCCAACAAGTTTTCAACAGGATTCGTTGACATACTAAGAACCGATACAAACATCATTGCTAACAAAACACACAGTAGGAGATACTGAACAGAAACACAAAACCAATAATCTCAACCAGAGGTACGTGATAAAAAACACTGCAATGAAATGACAAACAAAACAAGATCTTTACCCGAACAACGAAAATAGAAGACAAACATAGGACTAAAATCTCAGCTAGATATTGCCACCTTTAACATCCTAGCGAGTTCTTCTTGATTTCGACTATTAATTGCTTAAACAAAATGGCGGTTTCAAATCTTGGAAACAAGAATAACATAGGATGATTAGAAAATAAATTAAAAAAGCCAAATTTGCATAATAACATCATTAAATTTGCTTATGTTCCTTAAATCATCGCTCTGACTCGAAACTTCGCACATAAATTCTAATAAAACACCTACGAATTAAAATGAAATTCACTGATAAATTGAAACTTCTGTGCTTCCGCTTACTATACTAACTTAATTTGATGAAACTGAACAGGGGGTTTCGAATCTTTATCTAAATGAATGATGTACCAATTTAAAAAACTGGCTGCGTTATTCACATTCCTTGTGTCAATCTAGAGAAATCAGACTTTGCCCATAAAAACCTAAATATTCCTTAAAAATCATACTCTAAAATGCTTTTGAAAACTAATCTGTGAATGTGCCATCTGTCATCTTGAATAAAAATACCTGATTTTTTGACACTTTTATTTTCTGAATGAAAATATTGATATGAGTTGAAAAATCATTATCCAATTACTTTTTGACACACGTTCATTATGTCAAAAAGTAAAAATGGTTTTTGATTTTTTCTTGAAAACTTTATTCGTTTATAAAGTATACTATTACTTTCCCTACATGTTTTAGGGAAAGTAATAGTATAAACGAATTTATAAAGTATAATATTTTCATTCGTTTATGAAGTATACTATCGAATTGATGAAGTATACTATCGAATTTATAAAGTATACTATCAAATTTATAAAGTATACTATTTATCATTCGGTCATAAAGTTACTTTCCCTACCTTCAGAATGTTTAGGGAAAGTATTGCGATGGGGGTGAAAATTCGAATTCGAATTTTTGACAGAAGAGCAAGCTGTAAACATCCCTGAACTCGAATCAAACATTTTTAAGGTGATGTATATGTGTGTGCGTGTATGAGTGGGTGTTCACGAGTCTGTGTATGCGATTTTAGTCTGTGTATGATTTTTGTGTGTGTATGTTAGTTTGTGTATATGTATGTTTGTGTGTGTCCGTGTATAGATGTTAGTGCATTCATGTTAGTATGTGTGTCCTTGATTTTCTAGGCGCGATATTTCACGAACGAATGAAGCATTTTAAATATAATTTGATACGATTATTATAATTAGTGAATACTGGAACTATATTGATATTAAACGAAATCAAATGTCCGTAAGTCCCCCAAATCTTCGAATGAAAAATTAAAACATCATTAAAATGTCAACAATTTCAATAATGGTTAAAAAAAATCATTGCAGATGTAATTTTTCATTAGAAAACGAATGATGTAAGCATTAGAGTGCTAGTATGAACCGGTTACGAGCAACTGCAAGCTTTTAAAAAATTTCATAAAAAAGCGCATGTATCGTCTAATATGTTCACTATGTATCTGTAATATTTGGCGACTAATTTGGCGACATTGGAGACTACTGTGGCAAAGTTACCAACATGGATGACGATTTAAAAAAATATGTCAAATTGCCAAAAATGACACGAAATGTAATGAAAGTGACTTCAAATTTCAATAATTAAAATATTTTTAGTATATTTCGTAGCGGATGCTAGCATAATTTTTAATTCTCAAGTTTTGGCGAAATATAAATAAATTTGGTATTTCGAAATAGTTTTACATTTTGAAATGCGCCAAATGTTAATGCACAATTCAATGCTAAAAATATTGGCCGTGGATCATTATTTCGCTGTAACATAAGGGAAATCATTGCATTATGTAGGGAATGTCTTGTGCCACCCACATCCGATTGTTTTTGTATTTCAAAGGTTACGGATTAAAAACATGCTATATTTGTGTTTATACCCAGAATTTTCATTACAAAATGAATTAAATAATACAATTTATTATATTTTAATATGGATTATTTAAAATATTTCAAGATTAAACTTATGTAGCAAATTGTTATTCTGAATTTGCATTAAGCAAACGATGCTTTAAGCATGCAATAAATTATTCACTTCTTTCATACTAAACTAATGATGTATAAGATCAATGGTGCAATGTTTTTTATACGATTCTCTATCGAAAGATAATTGCTATATAACGCTTTACAAAACACAATTAATTTACGACACTTTAGATCGTCCTAATAAAACGTATATATCCCACAAACAGTGGAACGTACTATATAGAGAATATTAAATTCCCCAATGCGATAGGCATCATTATAGATACTGAACTTTATTTTCAAAGATGTTGAATTTTAATTAATTTTGACATTATTTTCATTAATTCAGCGTCGTTTTTGCTAATTTGACGGCATTTTCGTCAATTTGGGAAGAATGATAAAATCGCCAAGTTGGTGATATTTTAACAAATTTATTGCCAAGATTAACGTATTTATGGTTAAATGCTACTTATTTTAATTTTATGTAATTTTTTGATAAATTTATCAGAAAACTCGCTATATTCCGAGAACGGTTTGTGCTGAGCGTACTAAAGTTGATGCCATTTGTTTTCCAATGATAAATTGCAAAAAAAAAAATATTATTTATTTAACATTATTAAAAATTCTGATTTTTTAAAAAATTTGTTCGAAAATTTGAGGGTTTTCTGAACATTTGATCGCGTTTAAAATCAACAGAATCGCAGCTGTAATAATCGGACTTTTTTGCGTATCGCTAAATTTGTTCGTGAGATATTGCTTTCACAAATATACTAACATATATACATTAACTGCATGCATGCAAATACACATGTACATACAGACATCATCTCAACGTTTGATTCACGTTTACGGATACTTGGAAGTGTGTTCTTCTGTCGAAAACTCGAATTCGAATATTTGACCCCTTACAATAATTTCCTAATGAATTATACTATGTATGTAGGGGAAGTAATAATATTATATCGAAAAAAAATATTACAATAAAAGAAAAAGTAAGGACCTCTGCATTTTTAGCTTCAAGAGATAAAATTAGATTTTGTTGAATAAATAATCAATAGTTAAACTGCTGAACAGTTACTTTTTATATCTACATTTATAGCATTTAAAGATTATAACACATAAAGATTGAAGAAAGATATCCACGAAATATATGATATAAATGGGGAATTATAAGAAAAAAAAAGGAGCACAAAGACCAATTCTTTAAAAGTTTCTTTTCTAATCTTTAGGCAAAAGTTCCATAATATCTTGGGGAATTTCAGGATTATCTGCGTTCAGTTGGCCATACTTTGAATCATGCTGGGTAAAGTTTGAAGATATTTTGTACTCGGTAACATTTGATGTAGAAAATATATTTTCAATGATTCGTCTATGAATAAACTGCATCCTTTTCCTTTGAAGAAATTTGACTTTATGTTTATAGAGCGTACTTTCGTACTTAGCTTATATTCTTATAGAAAATACTTAGTATATAGAAAAAGTTATATAAATGGTTCTTAGGGAAGTTATTGTACATTCTAAATAAATGATGATGTGTGTGTTGCGGTCTGCAACGGGAAATATAAGCATTGTACGGTCATGAAATTTGTACAGGGATATCTTAGGACCCGGGACAGTGCAAGTCAGCATTATTATTTTTTTTAAATCTGAATTAGTTTTTCAGTTATTTCATGTTGTAACATTTTCACACAAATTGGTTCCTTAGAGGCCAAAAATATTATTACAGTTTCCATCCACCATATATATATCGTCGCATCCGAAAAACTAAGATGAACACTGGTCAATAATTTGGTTAAAAGCACCGTATATATCTTAGCATTTCAACAAACGCATTTTCGATTTCATAAGTAATTTTAACATTTGTAATTTTTTAAGTGATCGCAAATCAACCAGCGCACCTTCCATGGATTCGACTTTTCTACCGGTTAATTTTAGCCCGCCCGCATGCCCGCCTAGGAAGCACATTTCCGCCTAGTCTGTGTCCCTTCTTATCGTTCCTTTTATTTATTTATTTATTTATTTATTGCTTTTGATGAGGGCGCTTGCGATTTGGAGCGTGCGATTTCCTGATCAAAGCAATTTTAAATTGTGTTGAAATGCCTTATTTACGTAGCGGGCTCTTATTTAATTCTTTGTAAGTAGTGGGACCCGGGATTATTTAGGACCCGGGAAACGACAGGTTAATTCATTCTAGTGACTTTTAAATCCTACGTCGTAGCGCCACGGAAGTAAGGTGTACATACATGAAGGTGACCATGCGTAGTCGAATGCATGTGCTTATAGTGCCCTTAACGACAAAATACGGACATTAATAGAACTAATTCGGAAAGAAACTGAGATAGGTCAAGAACAATATTTAAGTAGTGCCAAACGATACTTGATTAATCGCAATGCATCACCAGAGCCTGTAATTTTGTAACTTCTGCGATGCTGCTTGCTGTTCAAGATGCGTCTCTGCCCCGAATCTTGATGTGCATTGTCGCTTATAATGCACATTTTGAACACTGTGTACGTAGACTACTTGGCAGGTTAGCTGCATTTGTATTCTGTTTTGCCCGAACTTCACGTTATGTCTAAGCTGTTATAAATGTTTATTACTTTCACATGTTTGGACCTCTCTATTGAACGGAGTATTGTTTTGTACTAATTAAACACAACTCTTTCTTTTTACAATTGGTATTTTTTGCCTATCTATGTTGGCTTCTGAATTAGTTTTGTTAAGTTCCGCATTTCGCCACTGGGGGCGCTACAAGCATGTTCAGTCAACTGCGTATGGTCATTTTCCTATAAGTTTACGTTACTTTCGTGGTTCTACGATATGCGGTTGAAAAGTTATAGGAAGTATATGAATTTTCCCATGAACCCTGAATATAGAAATATTGTGAGGCTTTGTAAAATCAAAGTTTAAGGTTTTGATGAATTTACACTTTTTGAGCATACTGGAATACAAACCCACCATCATCAATGGTGTTTGCGTATCTCTGCCTCTGTGGGCACAGTTGCATACCAGCTGAAGTAGGAAATAATCGTACTATGTGGAATTACATATGAGGAAATAAAAATGATTCACGAAGTAATCAGCATTATGAAATATCCTTAAAATATAAGTCTCACTTACCTAACTGAGTAAATAGTTTTATAACTCTGATTAATCACTTTTATATTCACTGCGTTATATAGTGAGGGAGACGTTCTGCGATGGAGTCAAAAATTCGACTCTAGGATTTTAAGGAATCTACTGAAGGGTCTTTCATATAAGGTTGGGCACTCAGTCCGGCAGCCAGTGAAAAGTTGTCAGCTCGACGAAATGGGAATTAAAAGTCGATCGGGATCTAGACTAAACTTTGACAGGTGTTGTCAAAACACGCATTATTACAGTTAAAATAGTTTGTTAATTTTTAAGTGGCAACATCCGGGCATAAGCAACTTGCGCAAAGATTTTAATTTGCGATGTGCACATAGGATCCAGTGACGTTCAGGAAATTTAATGACGTCGTTGAGTAAATTTGGCCCCTCCTGAGAGCCCGAGAACAAAATGAGTGCGTTTTAAATTCCCATTCCGTCATATGCGCAGAACAAGGTAAAAATAATTAAGTCAGTCATGCCCCGGGATGACCCCCCCCCCCCCCACACACACACCTGGAATCTACTAGTCTTGAGCAGTTTTGAACACGATTGAATCATGCTTACTTTCCTCGCCTGAAGCAAAAGGAAAGTATGGTGATAGGAATTGTGACTTGCACCACTTTTCTTGTTACATATGCTTTTAGCAGTAGATTAAGCAAACTTTTTATTTAATTGATGTAGTTTAAGAAGGGTATATTGATCGTGATTTGATTACAACTCGAGTTTTCACTGTAAATACATAAAGGGGAGGGGTCCCTAGATACCAATAGCATTTTTGTCGGTCTGTGAGTGGGTGGGTGGGTAGTTGTCAAGTCAAATCATTGGACGTTCGTAATCTCGAAAACCACTGAAGCGATTTGGATCAAATTTAGGTGGCAAGTTTCATGTTATTATGTAGATGCGAAAGCAAAAAGGAAAAATCGAATAAATTATATAGTTTAGCTATAAAACGAGATTTTATCAAAATCTTTAGCCCTTGGTATTCTTAAAAACAACAGCAGCAATTTGAATCGTTTGAGTCAGTGATATACTATATATATTGTCCAGATGTGAACGCAGAAAAAAGTCTGAAACATGTATATAGTTTAGCTGTAAAACGCAATTTTCTGAAAATCAGTGACAACTTCACTTTGTAGTTTAAAAAAAGAAAAAAAAACCGTTGAAGCGATTTGGAACAAATTTGGGTGGTATACATGCATATATTGTGTAGAAAATAAATTTTTAAAGATGTATATCGTTTGGCTCGAAATCGAATACCTGCATGATTTTCGAAGAAAGTATCGGGATTTCCAGATCTTGAACTTTTAATGCCGTTTGTGCATCTTTCTGTCTGCATCTCGAGCAAATTGATAAAGTTAAATTTTGACTCAATGATTTTAATCTCTGAACGTTAGAGGTTGATTGAATTTCGAAATGCATTCAGAGGAAGACCCTCAATTTTATTAATATTTTCTACAAAATCTAAAAATCAATACAGCCATAATTAAATTTAAAATTGCTTTTACGAATGGCTATTAGGATAGTTAAATGAAATAACAAAGCTAATTTTGTGAAATTTGGTATGATTATTTTAATCAACAACAAAAGCAAGTTTATTATAATTGAATTTCAGCGTGATCTATATATTTTGTGATATATATATATATATATATATATATATATATATATATATATATATATATATATATATATATATATATATATATATATATATATATTTATATATATATATATATATATATATATATATATATAAATATATATATATATATATATATATATATATATTTATATATATATATATATATATATATATATATATATATATATATATATATTTATATATATATATATAAAAGCTCTAATTTTTGTTATCCACGATATTTAAATTTGTAAACTTTTAGAGAAAAGTTAAACGAATCAAATACTATTTTGCTTGTATATTCAGCAAGCTCCAGGTATAAAGAAGTTTTATTTTTGTTATTATTTTGCCACGATATTTAAATTTGTTAGCTTCTAAGGAAAATAATGAGTTGAACCAATAAAATGTTTTACTTGTAACTTCAGCAAGTTTGGCTTATAAATAAGTTTTATTACTTTCCTCATATACATAGTATAATGTATAAGGAAAGTATTGTGATAAGGTCTAAAATTCGAACTCGAGTTTTCGACAGAAAAGCACGTTTTAAGCATCCCTGAACACGAATCAGACGTTTTTTAGGCTATACCCCTGGGTGTGTGTCAGTGAGTCTGTGGAGACGATATCTCACGAACGAATCAAGCAATCTGAACAAAATTTGGTACAAAAATCGCAATCAGTGAATACTGGAAGCTTATTGTGTTTCAGGTAATATAATGTTCAGAACCCTCCTAAATTTTGAAATGAAATTTAAAAAAAAGTCATCAAAAACGTAAAACATTTAATAAAGTTACGTAAATAATCATTTCTTATGTAATTTTTCATTAGAAAACGATTGCCATATGAACCGTTTTCGAGATATTGTATATTTTTCAAATAAATTAATCAAAACATCATATGAAATTCATAAAAAGTATTAACTATTGTGAAATCTGTTCACTTTTCATATGTAATATTATGCGATAAATTTATTATCATCATTAAGGTCGATCTAGCTCGTCCCATTCACGAGAGAAGACACTTTGGGTAATAGCTTTGTAGTTTGACTCTATTATTCATTTATCTACCATAAGACTAACCTATTTCTCCGTAAACAATGATTGGCGAAATTTTGTAGGCGAATGTGGCTGAATATCGCCAAATTGGTGAGTTTTTTAAATGTTGTCAAATTAACGAAAATATCGCCAAATTGATAAAAATGTCACCAAACTGATAAAAATGACGCTAAATCAATGAAAATTAAGACTAATAGATGAAAATCCAATATATTGGAAAGAATAAGAATCTACTATAAGAGAAGATACGTTGGGTATTAATTTCGTATTTGGACGACATTAGTCGTTTATCTGCTATAAGAATAACCTGTTTCTCCGATCATAATGTTTGACGAAATTTTGGTGATGAATTTGGCGGAATATCGCCAACTTGGCGAGTTTTTGAAATGTCGCCAAATTGATGAAAATGTCGCCAGATTGATAAAAATGTCGCCAAATTAATAGAAATGGCGCTAAATCAATAAAAATGACAACTAATTGATTAACATTCAAGATTTTGGAAATAATATACCATACTCTACCATAAGACTCCATCTGTAACGCTTAAAAACGGTAAAAGTCTGGAGACGAATTTTGGCGGCATATCGCAAACTTGGCGACTTTTTTAAATGTTGCTAAATTGACGAAACTGTTTCCAAATTGTTAAAAATGTTATCAAATTGATAAAAATGACGCCAAATAGGATGTAATAATGTGCACATTTTTAATTCCGTCATATTATGAACATACCTATTATTATATAAGAAATGCTCTTCTAAATGTCGCCAACTTGGCGATATTTGGCTCACATTGACGAAATTATCGTCAAAATTGAAAAAATGACGCCAAGTTAATGAAAATGACGTCTAATTGATGATTTTATTATTAAAATATTTAAATATATGGACTATATTGCTTATTGAGGGTGCTATCAATATTGATAATTGTTAATTCAGTGTTGCGTATAATATAAGTTAATTGGATACGAAATAGTTTTAGATGTTGTCATCCGAATGTACAATTTACGACGCCAAATGTACAATTTAACGTTACAAACACTGTGGATGTTTTCATCACTTTTTCACCGTTAAAGAAGTAAATTCATTGCATTATATAAGGAAAGTTATGTGATGCCCACATCAGATTTTTTTTGTTACTCTTGATATCTAAATTTATTCCAATGATATCTAAATTTGTTAGATTCTAGGTAAAATCATAGTTTGAAGCAAGCTCGAATTATAAAGAAGTTTTATTTTTTATCATTGCTTTCCCACGATATCTAAATTTTCTAGCTTCTAGGTAAAATCATAGGTTGAAAAAATCAAATATATCTGTATCTTAAGCAAGCTCGAATTATAAAGAAGCTTTAATTGGTGGCAAACATTTTGCCATACTATTGTTTTTACTAAAACCTCTTTTGAAGCATATATTTCATCGGATCCAATATAGATACGTTTTAGTTGATGGCTGATATGGATTCAGTATCTAATTCTTTAGAGGATAGGGATTTCCACTAAGGATTTCCATCAAGGATCATTAAGGATTTCCGCTTGAGGTTCTCTTTCCATTTCTGGTTCAAACATTTTCAATTTCTTTGAAATATCTATTTTTTAAGATTGTCTACAGATGAGTTTAAATGACAACTGATATATATTTGATTCAAAATTCAAGTCTAAAGAACGTAGGGTGGTTTATTACGGATTTTTATTTCTGGTTACTTTTTCACTTTCGGTTAAAAAATATCCCTTGAAACGCATATTTATCAAAATTGGCTATAGATAGAGCTTAGATGATGACTGATTTGGATTCTATACCAAATTTCGGAGAGGGTAGGAATAGAGTTACCTAATTCTGGCTTTTTGACTTCCGGTTCATAAATCTACCTTGAAACAGCTATTTCTCAGGATTAGCTATAGATAGAACTTAGATGATGAGTGAAGCATCGAATTTCGAGGACTTAGGGGTTCCACTTTAGGTTACAGAGATGCCATGTCCGGTTTATCATAAAATTTGCATGACTGTACGCAATAAGAATGCCTAAGAATATAAAACTGCTTAATAGTTCCGTCGAAATGGAAGTGTAGACACTAGGTGCTACCATGTTATGGCTCCTTCAAAATGTGTTTGTTATTATTTCCCACGATATCTAAATTTATTGGCTTTTAGGGGCAATCATGAGTTGAACACATCACATGTTTTATATATTTAAATAAAAAACATATCTTTGAATGTTAAACGTTCTCTTTTTCTCTTGAGAAATAAAGAGGACAAATCAAGCGATACATTTCTGCATCTAAATCGTCTCTTTAACCAACAAAAAATATTCAGCGCAAGTATATTGCCGGAGGCTCTGAAAATGCACATCAGTATTCATAACAGAAAGGTTTTTTATACGAAAATATAACAAAATTAAAAGTAAAGGGATACAATGGAGTGAATTGGTCACGATGTGGCATGAAAAATCTTTTACGCATAAATGTACAGTCCCTCAGGCGGAATCAATTGTTCCGCAAAAATACACCTTTCATAATATATTGTGCTAGTTAAGCAAATGTATTGGAGTTTGGAAAGCTTTTTTTCTGTAGTGAATAGAAATTAGGATTTTGGAGAAGATAGGATATTCAGGGTTCCTAGGAAAGTTATTAAGCATCCTAATAACGTTGTGAAGGAAGGTCCACGAGTGCACACGTTAGATCTATCTATAGTAAAGTGGATATGCACTATAAAAATAATTGCAACGCCTCTAGTGGCTAATTAAAAAAATTAGAATAACGAAGCGAAATAGAAGAAAATATCAAATCCATAGTTGTAGAGGATTATATAATTAGAAGGAATTGATATCAGAAATGCACGAAACGCGTATATGGAAGGCAATAAATACTTGTAAAAAATTCGTATCATCAGGTACTATAACATGGTGATACGTGCAATGCTTGTTAAAGTACTGTGGCCATATTCTTTCTCGAATTCAAATGCTCATTGTTGCTCACTGAGGGCATTTTGAACAATGTGTACATTAGATATCTGTGAACGTGTTCTATTT